>JACEFZ010012273.1:72500-307500 GCA_014155875.1 Cepaea nemoralis | reverse complement strand
GGCTGTGATTGCCCTACAGTTGTGATTGTCTTACAGGTTTTATCTATACGTCAGGTGTGTGATCTAAAGACCATCAATCGTGAAAAAGAGTGGATTAAAGTTAAGGACCCAAGGAGTATACTTAGTAAGGTGGATAAAGGAATGTTTCGTGTGGAATAGCTATCCTCTCTTCAGAGGTCACTGCTTATGCGAATTGTGTGGATATTTTGCCCTGGCCATGCGGGATTGCGGGGGGAATGAACAGACCGACAGGCTGGCAAGGAATGCACCTCTTGGTGGTAGATTACCTATGGACAAGGGAAAGGTGGTCGAGCGCCTGTGGGACCAGATGCAGAAGGCGGGGGAACAAATTGAGAACCCGTTTGTGTAAAGAATGACATTGCGGGCGATCGTCGGGGGTTCTGGAAGAATCTCAACACTGAGAGGGAAGACCAAGAGAGCGTTCAATCAGATAGCGGTTGGAACGATTAGCAGTATGACTCTTGGCTGGCTGTTGAACGAGGGGACGGAGCGTGTATGGGAATGTCCTGAGTGCAGTGATGTTGGTTCTTAGCTCAACTCAACTCAACGCAACACAACTGACAGTTGTGAATGTTTTGCATTGACGATGGCCGTAGAGTTTTGATGCTCTTACAGTTTCGATTGTCTTACAGTTTTCATTGTCTTACACTTGTGATTCTCTTACAGTTTCGATTGTCTTACAGTTTTCATTGTCTTACACTTGTGATTCTCTTACAGTTTCGATTGTCTTACAGTTTTCATTATCTCACAGTTGTGATTGTCTTACCGTTTTCATTGTCTTATAGCTATGATTCTCTTACAGTTGTGATTGTCTTACAGCTGTGTTTCTCTTACAATTTTGATTGTCTTACAGTTTTCATTGTCCTACAGTTTTCATTGTCTCACAGCTGTGATTCTCTTACAATTTCGATTGTCTTACAATTGTTAATATCTTACAGTTTTGATACTCTTACTGATATGTCTTCTGACAGTTATGATTGATTGTCTTACAGATTTGAATGTATTACACCTATGAAGATCTTATAGATTTTATTTTGCCTCGGGTTTGATTGTCTTAAAAATGTGATTGTGTTTTAGATAGGTTATATGGTTCTCTTAAATATGTGACTGCATTGCGGGTTTGATTGTTTTAAAAATGTCCACCCAATATAGGGAGACATAGGAAAACACAGGGGGACAGGAGAATACAAAGAGAGACCTAGGGATACATGGGAATATATATATATATATATATATATATATATATATATATATATATATATATATATATATATATATATATATATATATATATATATATGATTGATTTAGGAATCGACATCACAGCATTCGGGGCATTCCCATAAGTTATATATATATATATATATATATATATATATATATATATATATATATATATATATATATATATATATATATATATGTGTGTGTGTGTGTGTGTGTGTGTGTGTGTGTGTGGAGACAGAGACAAAGAATACATGGGGATAGGTATGGAGACAGAGATAGAGAGACATAGGAATACACTGGAATAGATATATATATATATGGAAACAGAGACAGAGACAAAGGAATACATGGGGATAGATATGGAGACAGAGAGAGACATAGGAATACCACTGGAATAGACATAGAGAGAGAGAGAGAGAGAGAGAGAGAGAGAGAGAGAGAGAGAGAGAGAGAGAGAGAGAGAGAGAGAGAGAGAAATAGAGAAAGAGAGGAAACACGAGAATGCACATGGAGACAGAGACATAGGAATACATGGGAGTAGATATGGAGACAAAGAAAGAGACATAGGAAAATACGGGAATAAATATGGACACACACACACACACACACACACACACACACACACACACACACACACATACAGAGAGAGAGAGAGAGAGAGCATAGGAATACACGAGAATAGATTTGGAGACAGGCAGAGAGATATAGTAATACATGGGATGCACTTGGAGACACACACATAGACATAGCATTACATAGGGAGACATCTGGATATATAGAGAAACAGGAATGCATACGGAGATATGGGGATATATGGAGAAACAGAGGGATACACAGAGAGACAGAGAGACAGAGAGACAGAGAGAGATAAAATATACATGGAGAATAGAAATACACATACCCCGGGAAGGTTAACTAGGTCAACAAATGCCCGCAGAAGTCAGATGTGTCGGCCTAACGGCTCAAGGACGCAGATCTGCTGTAAACAGGCACAGCACAGTCATGTCCGAAAAAATTCTCCGGATGAACGCAGAAGAAAAAGAAAGAAATACACAGGGACACAGATGGTGACATAGCATTACATAGGGAGACATAGGGATATATAGGAATACGCGGATAGACTAAGAGAAACATAATGATACAGAGAGAGACTTAGCTTAACACACACACACAGACCACACACAGAGAGAGAGAGAGCGAGAGAGAGAGAGAGAGAGAGAGAGAGAGAGAGAGAGAGAGAGCGAGAGAGAGGGGGGTAATAGGGGGTACATAGGAATAACCCTAAAATTCCCCCATGGAGGGGAAGTCCCCACCGGTTGAGAACCACTGATCTACTTAGTCTTTGTTGCTTTTGATAGCTTTTCCTTTCCCTACCCATAAGTGACACCAAGACCTGCATATAATTCATGATTACATTCCGACAGAGATATACAGCAGATGTCAAGGTCACTGCGCCACAAAGTTCTGCAGGATGTACAAACATAAAATAAAAACAAAGCATTACACGAAAGTAGCACAAGGACATAGTTGTGGAAAATTTCACGGCATAGTGGATTATATAGGAAACTCACTGGTTGTATGCGTGTATTTGTGCGTGTGAGTTTATGTATTTACGTATGTGTTTATGTGTGTATAATATGTTCATGTGTGTTTTATATGTGTTTTATATGTGTATATGTGTGCATGAGTGTTTGCTTGCGTGACTGTGTATAGGAAACTCAGTGGTTGTATGCGTGTGTTTGTGCTCGTATGTGTGCGCTCGTGAGTTTGTGTGTTTATGTATATGTTTACGTGTGTATTATATGGTAATCTGTGTATTATATGTGAATGTGTGTACGTGCTTGTTGAGTGAGAGTGTGTTCGGGAGCAATAGAAGAAAGGCAGGCGATTTTATGGTCAGTAGTTTGCCATTGTTTTCTGAACGAGACATCAACATTTAAGTCCAAATAAATGCCGGTGTAGGCATTGAACCGCCTACTTAGCCATTAGCGCACTGGAAGTTGAAGAGCGAGCGCTCTTATCCTTTCGACCACGTCGACATTTCGACCTGGGAAACGTGACTGGTTGTCTGCCTCGACGGAGATTCGAACCCATGGCCATCGGGCCGACATGCCAGCGTGCTAGCCACAGCACTGCTACAATTTCCACAGTAGGTGAACAGTATGACTCCCCAGGAAGGTTAACCCGGTCAACAAATGCCCGCAGAAGTCGGATGTGTCGGCCTAACAGCGCAAGAATGCAGCTCTGCTGTAAACAGGCACAACGCAATAACGTCCGAAAAAAAAACTCCGGATGAACGCAGAAGAAGAAGAAGAAGAAGAAGAAGAAGAAGAAGAAGAGTAGGACTCTTCATTTTCTACAGTATGTTAGTAGTACGACCCTTCAGTTTCCACAGTACGTCAGCAGTATGACTCTTCAGTTTCCACAGTACGTTAGCAGTGTGACTCTTCAGTTTCCACAGTACGTTAGCAGTGTGACTCTTCAGTTTCCACTGTACGTTAGCAGTATGACCCTTCAGTTTCCACAATGAATGGATCACCCAAACACGAGAAGTAGATGGTGAGCTTTACTAGAACAATATTACAAGAAACAAAATGGACGTTGTGGTTAAAGCCTTTGTCAGCACAGACGAAACAAACACAAACCAACACAACTACATGAAACACAATACATGAAAATACAAAGGTTACTTATCTGTATCCTTGTTGTGTCTGAATATGCCTTAAACGATCATCGCGATTGATGACTATAAGTGGATTAAATGAACCAGAAGTGTGGTTAAGGCGGGTCAATGGACTTAAGGTAAAAAACATCCATCCATCCATCATGTGCCATGCCGGTAAGCGTGGGCGGTCATGTTTTGCCATCTCACTCGATCACCAGAGTCGTGGATCAGCTCTGTGTTTCTGTCTCGACCATGCCACGAGGCAAAGCCATCCAGGTACTTGCTTCTAGGTCTTCCCCTTGGTCTGTTCCCTTCGATCTTGCCAGTTGTCACCAAGTTCTCCAATTCATTTCTTCTCATAACATGCCCAAAAACTTGTGACTGTCTACGTCTAATGTCTCTAATCAGTTTACGATCTTCATTTGTTTCTTGAAGGACCTGTTCATTGATCTTTCTGTCTGTCCATGGTATTCTTTGCATTTTCCTCAGAAACCACATTTCTACAGCCATCAGATGTTTTTGAGCTTGACTGCTCATTGTCCAAGCTTCACATCCATATAAAAGTACAGGTTCTATGTAGCACCTCAATACTCTTTTTCTCGTGTCAATTGACATCTTTTTATTGGTCAGTATGTTTTTCATCTTGCTAAAGGCTACCTTAGACATGGCGATTCTTGTTCTAATCTCTTCAAGGCATCTCCCATCAGATGTTATTACTATTCCGAGATAATTGTACCTATTCACTTGTTGAAGAATATTCCCATTTACTTGTATATTACATTGTGGTATTTCGTTCTTCCTAGTGACGACCATAATCTGTGTCTTTTTACAATTTAATTCTAACCCTCGTTGTTCACTGTGTGTAACAACTGCATCTACTAAATGTTGCAGGTCCTGTTCATTGTCTGCAATCAAGACTGTATCATCTGCATATCTAATGTTATTGATGCATCGTCCCCAATGTTGATTCCTTCCATATCTTCAATATTTCTGAAAATATTTTCACTGTACAGGGAAAACAGATCTGGAGACATTACACATCCCTGTCTCACGCCTCTCTTAATAGGCTGATATTGGCCTACTTCATTATCAACTCTTATGGCAGCTTGTTGTTTCCAATATATGTTTTTTACAAGTCTAAGGTCTTTTCCATCAATTTGTAGATCTTCAAGCATCCTTATGTGAACGCCTGATGCGTCACAAAAGGGGATAACAAGGCACTATATAGTGATGTCACCAAAACCAGTAGTGGAATTTGGAAGTATCTAAGTTCATCGGCCAAGATATTTTTAAACAGCTTGAAAGGTCAAGCTCTGAACCCGAATTGTTTCGGTTTCCTAAAACTCTACCTCAACTTTCGTTGTTCTGTAGCTTTCTCAGGGTCGGGGAATGCCAGATGTAATGTATACTTTAGGTTCGAGCTGTCAGAAAACAACACAGGCCACATAGTTTATAGGTGCATTCGAGATCTGAAATAAACGAAGGCTGTCTAGAGACCAAAAGAGGTACCGTAGGCTGGTAGATTTATGGCAGTGGGAACGTGCTTGAGCTGAGAAATCTAATACAAGGACCATGAACTTCAGAGACAATGTAGATTTGGGTTAAAGGTATGATGGTAGTATGCAAATTAAGCAGAGTACGCGAGGTACTGATTGGGTAGTCTTTCACGAGGTGAGAGAAGTTTGGTCACGTGATTCGAGAAAGGCGCCAACTCAAGAAGTGATATATACGTTGGATCCAGTCAGTTTAGACAGTGTGGAACGAGCAAGAGTGCGGTAGCAACAGGGCCGGGGGCTGGGCTATCGCCCAGCCCAGGAGGAAGTGTGAGTTTGGAACTCCAGCAATGGTGATGTGTATATACCAGGCTGTTTAGTGTCCAAGAAGATGGAGAGGCAGTAGTAAAGACGGAAAAGATGCACATATCACAACAGGCAGAGGTCTGGCTATATGCGGCAGACTGCCTATATGAATGTCAGTGATGTAGAGTGTTGATTGTCTTGTCCATAAGTAACCACACTTTGTCATCCGCATAGTTATGAATATGTGCTACAGTATTGGACAAAATAAAGACTGATGCGTATTGTTTTACCTTGTTTATCTAGTCTTTGCTGTTGTATTATGTTTAGTCTTTGTTGTCCCAGTAACGTTGGTTATTGTCGGTCCCATTCATTGATGTTGTTACAGTCCTACAGTGTGATCTTTTGTCTGGGGTATACAACAGTATACCCTCCGCTCAAAGAACTCCTGGAAATCTTCTGTCTAATTTTCTATCCCTTTCTTTTGTTAACTGGAGGGAATATATAAGGTGCTCTTTTTCTCTTTCTTCTTATTATCTTTTCTTCTCTGGCCTACTAAAAGTCAGTGTTGCGCTTCTTTGTCTTTGAGCACCCAAGAATAGGAAACTTATGTCCTCCTATCCTTTATATTCATTTTCCCTGTTACACTTATCATATCGACATGTTTCACTTTATCGAAAGCCTTTGTGTAGTCAATAAAGCAAAGGTTCTCAGTAAATACGCAGCATTTACTGAACCCTTTCCTTCTACAAACCCACATTGTTCTTCGACTATTTCAGGTTGTATTTTCTTCCTAACTCTTTGCATGATTCACACAACTTGATTTTCTTGGCATTTATAAAGAAGGTAGTTTGCCATTGCTTTCCTTCCTAGCAGTGACCATACTGGTCAGTGATCGTAGCCATTGTCTCCTCAAAAATGAGATCCTCTGCCTACCGTCGTGAAGGTGAAGACCATAACCTACAACTATCTGTCGGCTGCTCTCCATCTTCATCCACCACCTGCACTCATGGCTTCACATAACCCTGATCGGGGGGCTAAACGGGTACTCCACCTTGCCCAAGGGTGTCCCGTAGGCTAGCGGAGGGAAGGAGGCGCCTTACTTCTCCTTTGATAGGGGGTACCCCTACCCCGCTACCTAAAAAAACATCACAAGCACAGATATTGGCCTAACCATCCGTGGAGGAACACCCACTAGGGGGGAGGGTAGGTATCTATGTGAGCGAACGGTAAACCAGGGATCAGTAGTGGGCTATAACCAGCTCCGTGGTGAAGGGGTTACGGAGGCAGTTCCTAAATCCGCATAACGCGTTCTAAGCACAGCTGCGGGTGACTTGAATGAAGACCGCCTTGCGTTAGTTTTAACAAAATAGTATGAGTGCCGGTCGTTCAGAAAGCAATGGCAAACCACTGAACGTAAACTTACCAAGACATTACAAACAGTTAAAATAATGCTGGAGTTGACTTCGACGTCCGGTAAAGGATGTGCAACTAACCCTTTTAGTGGAATCATCAACTACCGGTAATGGGGGAGGGGAGTGGGTTAGAAGATAAATGATGCTGTGTTGAACATTGAGGCTGTGAGGGGAGAGTGAACCCAACTGGAAGATGAGGCAGTTTTCTAATGTCTTACGATCGCGTTCGTGTGATGCGCACGATTTGACCGCCGTGACCTGTATGTCGGCCACGCCACAATGGTCAGAATTTAAAACTTTAGCAGTATGACTATTCCGTTTCCACAGTATGTTAGCAATATGACTTTTCGCTGGCTGTTGAACGAGGGGACGGCGCTGTGTGGGAATGTCCTGAGTGTATTAATGTCGTTTCTTACCTCCACTTAACTTAACTCAACATTTCACAGAACGATTCATTCCAATACTTCTTTGTTTCAGATGAGTCGTTTCCACCTGTCATTCATATACTGAGTCAGAATGTAACCTGTGGAAAACATACGCCTGGGAGATTTGTAGCCCCGACCTACACCTGTGCTGATTTAAAGTAAGTTACTAAACATTCTGTAACAACGTTTCCTCTTTTTCTTCGACTTCACAACATAGTACAATTATCCCAAACAATATATATATATATATATATATATATATATATATATATATATATATATATATATATATATATATATATATATATATAGGCCGAGAGGTTACAACACTTCCTTCGTAATCCCGTTTATCACGCAGAGTCTCGTAGCGGAAGAGAGCCGGAAGCAGTTCGACTCCCGCTGGTGACTTGCGGCCGCTCAGAAAGCAATGGCAAACTACTGAGCGTAATCTTGCCAAGAAATCAACAGACAGCTGAAAGATGCTGCTGTTGACATCGATGTCCTGTAAAGGATATGCGAAAAAAAAAAAAAATATATATATGTATATGTATATATATATATATATATATATATATATATATATATATATATATATATATATATATATATATATATATATATATATATATATATATATATATATAACCATCTTTTTCTGAAAACTGAACAAATTGAAATTGAAAACTGACAAAGAAATACAAGATAATTTTAACATAGAAGTAAAGAACAAATTTGATATATTGTCTGATCTAGAGATCCTGTTTCAAGATGTAGATGATCAATGGGAAACGATGAAGAATTCAATCAGTTGCGCAGCAGAAAAAACTATTCCAAAAGTAAAGAAAGTGGGCCGTAAGACATGGATGACTGAAGAAATTTTACAACTAATGGAAACAAGAAAACAGAACAAAAATAATCCTGCCAAATATGAAGAAATTCACAGAAAAGTGAGAACCTTATGTAAGGAGGCAAAGGAAACATGGCTTGAGAAAAATTGCAGAGAAATTGAAAAACAACACAACAGTAACAATGCGAAACTAATGCACAAAAGAATTCAGGAGCTTACTAATCAAAGAACACGTACATCAGCAGGCTGCCTAAAGACAAAAGATGGAAGAGTCATAATAGAAAAAGATCAGATCTTACATGAATGGTCAGATTATGTGAAAAACCTTTATGACGATAACAGAGACGAACAGTATGATGTCCAAAATAATAATGAAGGACCAGCAATTTTAAAGAAGGAGGTTCAGAATGCGCTTAACCATATGAAACCTGGCAAGACCTCCGGTTCAGACAGCGTCACAACAGAAATGATTAATGCTTTAGAAGAATATGGAATAGATAAAATTACCAGTCTGCTTAATACAATATATGATACTGGAAATATACCTCAGGAGTTATGTAATTCTGTATTTATTGCAATCCCAAAGAAATCAGGAGCCTTTGAATGTGATCAACATCGAACAATTAGTATAATGAGTCACATCACGAAGATTTTGCTAAGAATTATCATGCAAAGAGTTAGGAGGAAAATACAACCTGAAATAGGAGAAGAACAATGTGGGTTTGTGGAAGGCAAGGGTACAGTAAATGCTGTGTATATACTGAGAAACATAATCGAACGTTCTATAGAAGTAAACAAAGATCTACACCTTTGCTTTATTGACTACACAAAGGCTTTTGATAAAGTGAGACATGTCAACATGATAAGGATGCTTGAAGATCTACAAATTGATGGAAAAGATCTTAGACTTGTAAAAAACATATATTGGAAACAACAAGCTGCCATAAGAGTTGATAATGAAGTAAGCCAATATCAGCCTATTAAAAGGGGTGTGAGACAGGGATGTGTAATGTCTCCAGATCTGTTTTCCCTGTACAGTGAAAGTATTTTCAGAAATATTGAAGATATGGAAGGAATCAACATTGGGGGACGATGCATCAATAACATTAGATATGCAGATGATACAGTCTTGATTGCAGACAATGAACAGGACCTGCAAAATTTAGTAGATGCGATTGTTACACACAGTGAACAACTAGGGTTAGAATTAAATTGTAAAAAGACACAGATTATGGTCGTCACTAGGAAGGACTAAATACCACAATGTAATATACAAGTAAATGGGAATATTCATCAACAAGTGAGCAGGTACAATTATCTCGGAACAGTAATAACATCTGATGGGAGATGCCTGGAAGAGATTAGAACAAGAATCGCCATGGCAAAAGTAGCCTTTAGCAAGATGAAAAACATATTGACCAATAAAAAGATGTCAATTGAAACGAGAAAAAGAGTGTTGAGATGCTACATTGAACCTGTACTTTTATATGGATGTGAAGCGTGGACAATGAGTAGTCAGGCTGAAAAACATCTGATGGCTGTAGAGATGTGGTTTCTGAGGAAAATGCAAAGAATACCATGGACAGCCAGAAAGACCAATGAACAAGTCCTTCAAGAAACAAATGAAGATCGTAAATTGATTAGAGAAATTAGACGTAGACAGTCAAAAATTCTTGGGCATGTTATGAGAAGAAATGGATTGGAGAATTTGGTGACATCTGGTAAGATCGAGGGGAACAGACCAAGGGGAAGACCTAGAAGCAAGTACCTGGATGGCTTTGCCTTGTGGCATGGTCGAGACAGAAACACGGAGCTGATCCACGACTCTGGTGATCGAGTGAGATGGCAGAACATGACCGCCCACGCTTACCGGCATGGCACATGATGGATGGATGGATCTTTTTCCGCTGGGGGCAGCCCCTGCCGAGAGTGTCGAACAATGTTCGAGGAGTCTGTGTCAGCGTCTAACCAAGATGGACGATGAGTGTAGGAGAATGAGCGTGTTTCTGAAATACTGGAGTGTAAAGAAAGCACAAATCTGGCCTTAAGTCAGTTATTTCATCAGGAGTTAGCAGTTCATATTTTAACAACAAAAATAACGACAACTGCAGCAACAACCGCAATAGAAACAATAACCGCAACATCTACATTAGTCAGGAAAACAAGAATACTATTCTGGCAAACGGCCTTATACACGTATGCTTTGCGTGCTGTTGTGTGGCGGACTGTTGTCAATGTGATATCCACTGGCACAGGAAGGAGAAATATGAGGGTGACCCTCTGCCGTGAAGTTCGAACTGCGACTAACGGCTAACAAGAATAACAATAACAACAATAGTGATAAAATAATAACCAAAAGTAAAGCAGCATCAACAGTACCAACAGCAAGAGTAGCTAAGCAGCATTAGCAAAGCAACAGCAACAGTACCAAAAGCAGCAGTACCAACAATAGTACCAAGCAGCAGTACCAACAATAGTACCAACAGCAACAGTACCAACAATAGTACCAAGCAGCAGTACCAACAATAGTACCGACAGCAACAGTACCAACAATAGTACCAAGCAGCAGTACCAACAATAGTACCAAGCTGCAGTACCAACAATATTATCAACAGCAACAGTAGCTAAGCAGCATTAGTAAAGCAACAGCAACTGTACCAAAAGCAGCAGTACCAACAGCAGCAGTACCAACAATAGTACCAACAGCAGCAGTACCAACAATAGTACCAACAGCAGCAGTACCAACAATAGTACCAACAGCAGCAGTACCAACAATAGTACCAACAGCAGCAGTACAAACAGCAACAGTATCAACAGCAAGTGTATCAGCACCAACAGTACCAACAGCAGCAGTATCAGCACCAACAGTACCAACAGCGGCAGTGTCAGCAGAAACAGTGCCAACAACAGTACCAAAAGCAACAGTATCAGCAGCAACAGTACCAACAATAGTACCAACAGCAGCAGTACCAACAATAGTACCAACAGCAGCAGTACCAACAATAGTACCAACAGCAGCAGTACCAACAATAGTACCAACAGCAGCAGTACAACAAGCAACAGTATCAACAGCAAGTGTATCAGCACCAACAGTACCAACAGCAGCAGTACCGACACCAACAGTACCAACAGCGGCAGTGTCAGCAGAAACAGTGCCAACAACAGTACCAAAAGCAACAGTATCAGCAGCAACAGTACCAACAGCAGTACCAACAACAGTACCAAGATCAGTACCAACAGCAACAGTATCAGCAGCAACAGTACCAACAAAAGTACCAATAACAGTACCAACAACAGTACCAATAACAGTACCAACAGCAACAGTATCAGCAGCAACAGTACCAACATCAGTACCAACAGCAACAGTATCAGCAGCAACAGTACCAACAACATTACCACCAGCAGCATTATCAGCAGCAACAGTACCAACAACAGCACCAACAACAGCACCAACAACAGCACCAACAGCAGCAGTATCAGCAGCAACAGTACCAACAACAGTACCACCAGCAGTACCAACAGCAACAGCATCAGCAGCAACAGTACCAACAACAGTACCACCACCAGCATTATCAACAGCAACAGTACCAACAACAGTACCAACAACAGCACCAACAGCAACAGTACCAGCAGCAACAGTACCAACAACAATACCACCAGCAGCATTATCAGCAGCAACAATACCAACAACAGGACCAACAACAGCATCAACAGCAGCAGTATCAGCAGCAACAGTACCAACAGCAGTACCACCACCAGCAGTATCAGCAGCAACAGTACCAACAGCAGTACCAACAGCAACAGTATCAGCAGCAGTAGTACCAACAACAGTACCAACAACAGTACCACCAGCAGCAGTATCAGCAGCAACAGTACCAACATCAGCACCAACAACAGTACCAACAACAGCACCAACAACAGTACCAACAACAGCACCAACAACAGTACCAACAGCAGCAGTATCAGCAAGAACTTCTTCTTCTTCTTCTTCTTCTTCTTCTTCTTCTTCTTCTTCTTCTTCTTCTTCTTCTTCTTCTTCTTCTTCTTCTTCTTCTTCTTCTTCTTCTTCTTCTTCTGCGTTCGTCCGGATTTATTTTTCCGGACGTGACTGCGTTGTGCCTGTTTACAGCAGAGCTGTGTTCTTGCGCCGTTAGGCCGACACATCCGACTTCTGCGGGCATTTGTTGACCGGGTTAACCTTCCCGGGTATCAACAGGAACAGTACCAACAGCAGTACCAACAGCAACAGTATCAGCAGAAACAGTACCAACAACAGTACCAACAGCAGCAGTATCAGCAGCAACAGTACCAACATCTGTACCAAAACAGTACCAACAGCAGCAGTATCAACAGCAGCAGTACCAACAGCAATAGTACCAACAGCAACAGTATCAACATCGACAGTAGTAAAGCAACATTAGCAAAGCAAGAGTACCAACATCAACAGTACCAACAGCTGAAACACATCTGATGGCTGTGGAAACGTGGTTTCTGAAGAAAATGCAAAGAATACCACGGACAGACAGAAAAATCAATGACCAAAATGAAACAATTGAAAACCGTAAACTGATTAGAGACATCAGGCGTAGACAGCCAACGTGTGTTGGTCACTTTATGAAAAGAAATAAAATGGAGAACTTGGTGACAACTGGCAAAGCCGAAGGGAAGAGAAGGCAGAGACGTAAATACCTGGATGTGTTGGCCACGCGTGTGTGTGTGTGTGTGTGTGTGTGTGTGTGTGTGTGTGTGTGTGTGTGTGCGCGCGCGGTTGTATTTACTCTGGTGGTTGTATTTTCAGGGTGAACGGTCGCCGGATGGCCTACGGTTACTATTCCGGTTGGGCAGTGGGCCAAGAAGATCAAAGATGCCAGGAGACGTCAGGAGTGCACGAATTCGCCCAGCTATGCCTCATGTTGCTGAAGTCCATCAGTGTAGAGAAGCTTGGATTCAAGGCAGCTTACGTAAGACATGTTTCTGTTCAGTCGGTTTCAAATGCAATTGGTCTGGGTGCTTTCGCGTGATTTAAGATTTGCCACGAGCAAGCACGACAGACTTCCGTTTTATCACAAGCGGTCGCACAGTTACCAAAATGTTTTGGCCCTTTACCTTCATGCAGTGGCGTGCAGAGGTTCTTTGATGCCCGGGACCAACCCCTTGATTGGATGCCCCTAAATTGTTTTTTACCTCATTCATTCCTCCTGCACTCCGACTGCACTGTGATGTCCCCTCTCTCTAACTGGATGCCCACCTCCCGGCTGGATGCCCGGTCCCGTCGCACCCCCGCACCCCCCTCTGCACGCCACTGCCTTCATGAGACTTTCTATGGGAGAGCCCACTTTTTTTTCCAAACAAAACAACATATATTGTGTTTACTTCCACTGTTTAGACCGTTATGTCCACTGTTTAGGCCGTTATGTCCACTGTTTAGGCCGTTATGTCCACTGTTTAGGCCGTTGTGTCAACTGTTTAGGCCGTTGTGTCCACTGTTTAGGCCGTTATGTCCACTGTTTAGGCCGTTATGTCCACTGTTTAGGCCGTTTTGTCCACTGTTTAGGCCGTTGTGTCCACTGTTTAGGCCGTTATGTCCACTATTTAGGCCGATACACCTCTAATATGTAATATCTTTGTATGTGCCTGCTCTGTGGCGAAGGCGTTACGGACCCGGTTCGTAATCCCGCATACCAAGTTCGAAACACAGCTGCGGGGGATTTGGCACCAGACAGCCTTGCATTGGTTTTCATAAAAATGGTATGAATGCCGGACGCCCAGAAAGCAATGGCAAACTACTGAACGTAAACTTGCCACGAAATCACAAACAGCCCAAAAATGCTGATGTCCTGACGCTGCGACGTCCTAAAGAGGATATGAAGCTAATTTTTTTTTTTTTTATGAGCGAGCATTGGATGCTTTCTTGCGGCTAATCTCAGAAACAGCATTAACAAACCGCCTGTTATACTGCATGTGACACACACACGCACACACACGCACACACACACACACACACACACGCATACGCACGCACACACACACACACATACACACACACGCACGCACACACACACACACACACACACATATATATATATATATATATATATATATATATATATATATATATATATATATATATATATATATATATATATATAAATCTTATATATAAAAGGCGATTTCCGTCCATATGTCCTTTATGCGCTCGCGAACGGCCCATCCGATTGAGATGAAATTTTCAACACGTCTTCCTTTCATTCCAGCGCAGCCCACTGTCATATTTTTTTAGTGTGAAATCGGCTGCTTACCCAATATTATTTAATTTTCATTTTTCATTATAATTTCATATATCTCAGGGGACCTAACTCTGTAAAAGTTATTTCAAGGGGCATAACTTTTCTGTATAACTTATAGTCATATTGTGGCATCGTTTTCAAAGATTTATAAACTCTGTTTCTATAGTTATGTACCGGCATATGAGTTATAATAAATAATGATACAATCTTTAAGGCATTTTCAAAGTTTTCATAAAAATAATGCACAATGCATAACATTGTAACTCATATTTTTATGCTTAAGAAGTTACTGTAGTCATGCAGGTGATTAGAAAGAGTTTTCATTAAAAATAATGGATGGTGTGTGGAAGGACATTCTTTTAAGTTACTTTTTTTGTTGTATGAATTTAATGAGACGCTACCCGCCAGGAGCTGGGCGAAGCCACGCCGGGTCAGATAGATAGACAGACCCACCTTTTCGCTGCAGTTGTCTACTCCTCCTTTTCCTTCTTCTGCTGATGTTGCTGCCGCCGCTCCATTTACCCAAGTTAATTGTTGGGGAAGATGTAAAGATCTTTCAAGTGCTCTTTCTAATGCTTTTTGTAAGTTGGTCTTCGTTTATCTAAGGTTGTTCTAACTGCAACCAATAAATGATTAGACAGACAGGCAGACAGACAGACAGACAGAGAGGGAGGGACGGACAACCAAACAGACAGACAGACAGACAGACAGACAGACAGACAGACAGACAGACAGACAGACAGACAGACAGACAGACAGACATTCGGGAACGGGAACTTATATGACTACTTATATGAATTAAATGAGATGCTCGCCATCAGGGGCTGGGCGAAGCCGGGCCGGATCAGACAGACAGACAGACAGACAGACAGACAGACATATAGACAGACAGACAGACAGATAGATAGTCGGGAACGGGAACGGGAGCTTATATGACTACTTATATGAATTAAATGAGATGCTCCACACCAGGAGTTGGGCGATGCCGAGCCGGGTCAGACAGACAGACAGACAGAAAGACAGACAGAAAGACATACATACATACAGACAGACAGACAGACAGACAGACAGACAGACAGACAGACAGACAGACAGACAGACAGACAGACAGACAGACAGTCGGTAACGGGAACGAGAACTTATATGACTACTTATATGAATTAAATGAGATGCTCCCGACCAGGGACTGGGCGAAGCCGGGCCGGGTCAGCTAGTAAATATATAAATGGTGGAAATGACTATGTTTTCACATGCACCTACTGTGGGCAACCATTTGCAGCAAGAATTGGCCTTACCAGCCACACTCGCCACCGCCATGGATCGCAGTTATTAAGCCTTTTTAAAGCACAATGTACCAAACTATCGTCTGTCAAGACGGAAAGGTGCCAATGATGATATATATATATATATATGCACACACAATTACACACACGCATAGATACCTTTTCATATCTAACGTTACGACTTATGCTTCTTCAGGTTCCAAAATCAACATGTGCCTACCTCAACGAAACCAGAAAACTGCTGAAGAAAGTGTCCCCCACAGAGTTCAAGTGGACTGATTTCAAGCCAGGGTGGGGCTGGACGGAAACAGTTCAGTGTATGACAGATTCGTCCAATGTTTAGGTTCTATTGTAGGGGCTGGACGGAAACCGTTCAGTGTATGACAGATTCGTCCAATGTTTAGGTTCTATTGTAGGGGCTGGATGGAAACCGTTCAGTGTATGACAGATTCGTCCAATGTTTAGGTTCTATTGTATTCTCGGGCTTATCTTCATAGTCAACTATAAACAAATCGTTTAACTCTTAATATGTTTCACGACATGAGAAATGTCACGCCGGTTAAGAAGAAAATACCGGCAAACAATCCAAACTACAATGTCAGTGTTAATGTACTGACTGTAATTATGAACCCACTTTAAACTAAACCACACGAAAATAAACTGTTTGACCGGTTGCTGTTTATAAAGCAAAGGACACTCAATTTACACCTCGCCATTATTTAAACATCGCGTTGCATGATTTTAGAAATAAAATAAAGACGAAGGAGGAAATGATTCCAGAGAAGTTAGACATTGAGCACGTGAAACATCAGATGGTGCGTGAAAGAGGAAATGACCATGTGTTCACATACAACCATTGTGGACGAACATTTAACACACAGATTGATCTGATTAATCACATTCGCTACCGCCATGGGTTGTAGTTATTAAGCCTTTTTTTTAAAGCACAATATAGCATACTATCGTCTGTCAAGATAGATAGCGATTATTCAAACAGTTACTGCAGTTACTCTGTTACAGTTACAAAATTAAATACTTTTGTCATAATTTTTACTCTACCAGTTTGAATTGCTCCTGGGGCGTTAGTGTAAATAATAGGGAACTGCTCTGATAATATTATGAAGGAGACTAGACGGGGATTTAACACCGACGCGCGTCGTTCGCTAAAAGAGAGAAAGACTGACCACCCATTTCTGCTTGCACTACGACCTACACAATGCAATGGTCATGTAATATCACAGACCCATAGCTGGCCTCTCTTTCAGGATATATATATATATATATATATATATATATATATATATATATATATATATATATATATATATATATATATATATATATATATATATATATATATGTTTTTAAATTTATTTTTCAATTTCAGAAAGCTATAACTTAAAAACTTCTGACCGAAAAGTGTTATTATATATAATAACTAGCATTTTGCCGTCTTGACAGACAACAGTTTATTACATTGTGCTTAAAAAAATGCATAACTACTACAACACATGGCAGTAAAACCAGGGATGCAGTTATACCCCTCTATAACACAAAGCCTGGCCTGAATTGCAGAGACCATGTGTTGCCCATGCAGCATGATCCCTCTCTCAGCCTGCCTAATTTACTCCAGAGGAAAGGTAACACCAATAGGTCTAGAACAAAACAAGCGAAAGAAGCTGTTGGATCTATAAGATAATAAATGTTAATAAATGAACGGGGCCGAAATAGTTCTCATTCGATCTTACCTAGGCTTACCAAATATACTTCTTTTTCATAGTTTAATATGCAAACGCATTTAACATTTTATGTGAAGAAATTCAGGAGCCCCTATAACCCAGCGGCTAGCACTCTTGCCAGACGGCCCAGTGGTCATGAGTTTGAATCCTCAAACGTCGAAATTGTTAACCGATTCAGTCCCAAAGAAAAATTAGGTTTGGACCAAACAAAGTACACAATCAAATGAACAAGCATTATAATATAGATTTCCAATCCTGAGCACTGAAATTGCGGAAGATACCGCGAAATAAAACACATAACACAATGACCATAGTTTGGCGTTATATCATTCTTCTGTTCAAATGGGAGGTCACCTTTGATGATATATTATCCTTCGACATTTAATCAGGTGAAACTGTGTCCTCGACTGCCAGGTAGACACCGAGTAAACTGGAGACCAGGAAACGCACTGGCGGGAAACGGTCGGTCTGAGTGCCACCTCACACATCCATATCGATTAGTATGGACAATTATGGGGTTACCACCATATACCCGCCAAGCCGCAACGTGTACGAGAGGAAGTCAATAAGTATGTCACAAATGGCTGTAGAAAAATAACTAGATATGATAACTACGTGAAACCAGTTCATTTTTATACATACATTGTCCCTTTATTTCTCAACATAATTTCCACCAACATTGATGCACTTATCCCATCGTTTTATCAGTCCTCCCAAAGCGGCTGCATAGAACTGCGTGCTCTATTTTCTAAACCACGGTTTCACTTCACGTTCAACTTCGGCGTCATTCGCGAAATGTCTCCCGCCAAGGTGGGTTTTCAGTGGACTTAGCCCATAGCGATTTCCACCTTTTTGGTCCACTGAAAAACCCACCTTGACTAATTTCTGGTTTAATCTTGTTTCTTATTCTTTTCATAATTATTCTGAGTAATAGCTTTATCATTGATTTCATACATCGAGCTACCCTCTGTCCATCGTTTAAATGTCGGCCTCTTATTCTGGTTCCATTTGGTCTGTACATCATTGCTTGTCGTGGTATACTGTTAGTTATAGAGAATTGCTTTTTCGCCGTTAATATTCTTGCTGCTAATATCTAGTAAATTACTATTACTATTACTGTTAATCTACCGTATAATCAATTACTGTTAATCTACTTTCTAATGAGCTACTATTAATCTATTTTCTGATCCTTTACTATTATTCTACAGTCTAATCAATTACATTTGATCTACTGTCTGATCACTTATTATGAATCTACTGTCTAAATAATGACAAATAATCTACTGTATGATCAATTATTATTAATTTCCATTCTAGATTACTAACAATCTTCTGTATATTCATTTACTATTAATCCACTGTCTAATCAACTATCATTAATCTTCTGTATAATCAATTACTATTAGTCTACTGTCTTATCAATTACTATTAATCTACTGTCTTATAGTTACTATTAATCTACTGTCTTATCAGTTACTACTAATCTACTGTCTTATAGTTACTATTAATTTACTGTCTTATATTTACTATGAATCTACTGTCTTATTGTTACTATTAATCTACTGTCTTATCAATTACTATTAATCTACTGTCTTATAGTTACTATTAAACTACTGTCTTATAGTTACTATTAATCTACTGTCTTATCAGTTACTGGTATTCATTCCACTGTCTCTTCGATCACTTTTAATTCTCGTTAGCAAAGAAAAAATTCTCTGTTCATGCTACGAGCAGTATTCGATATGTAGCAAAGCTACCATTCCTTTCACATGGGTCTTTGGACTGCCCTCAAGCTCAACCCACCACTTTCTGGCATGGTTACACGCTACCCTATTTTTGTGGGGGGGGGGGGGGGGTGGAGAAAGGGAGAACTGAGCTGGTGTGGGAGAGGTGAGGTGGGTTAAACCTGCACAGCTACTATGTACAGATTACTGTTACTAGTCTTGCTACTAACTACTGAACGTAAACTTGCTAAGAGATCAAAAACAGCTACAAAACAAAATGCTGGGGTTGACTGGAACGTCCTATAAAGAATATGCAACTAATGTGTTACCATAGCTGCTACCATCTAAACATCACTATAACTATAATTGTTGCTACTGTTGACAAATTACTGCTACTAACACTGCTGCCATCGGCTACAGAATAATACAACTGTCATTACTGCTACCGGCTACCAGTTGCTGATACCGTTATTCTGATGCTGTCTACAATTTACTGATACTATCAGTGTTGACGCTGTTTACAAATTACAGTGACTATCATGCTGTTATTATTTACAAATTACTGCCGCTGTCGTTGCTGTTATTATTTACAAATTCCTTTAGCTATCATTGTTGCTATTATTTACAAATTACTGCAGCTCCCATTGTTGCTTTTATTCACAAATTACTGTTTATTATCATTGCTGCTAGTAACTTCAAATTACTGTAGTTATCACAATTGTTATTATTTACAAATTACAGTTACTATCATTGTTGCTAGTATCTACAAATTATTGTAGCTATGAGTGTTGCTATTATTTACAAATTATCGTTATTATAATTGCTGCTTGTACCTAAAAGTTACTGTAGCTGTCAATGTTGTTATTATTTACAAATTACAGTTACTATGATTGCTGCTAGTATCTACAAATTAATGTAGCTATGGTTGTTACTATTTTCAACAAATTAGTATTACCATCATTGCTGTAATGTCTATTAATTAATTAATTAAGTAAGTAAGTAAGTAAGTAAGTAGGTAAGTAGGTAAGTAGGTAAGTAAGTAAGTAAGGTAAGGTAAGTAGGTACGGTAAGTTAAGATTAAGTGAGTGAGTGTGTGAGTGAGTGAGCGAGCGAATGAGTGAGTTAGTAGGTGGGTGGGTTGGTGAGTGAGTGAGTGAGTGAGTGAGTAGGTGGGTAGGTTGGTGATTGAGTGAGTGAGTGAGTGAGTAAAGGGCGCTTTCACCCGCCTTAAGGAGCACTGGGCAAATGCTGCTCTGTTCATATTATTCTAGTCGGCGCTTGAGTGGTGATGCAGTCACTACCAAGCCGGTCGCTTTCACTTTCCCCAGCCATTTCCAGATACTCATTTTTAGGCTGGGTCGACCTGGAAGCTCAAGTCAATTATAAACAATATGCCTTGATGAACATTCGAACCCATGGCCATCCGCACCGGCATGAGAGTATCTGGCCACTAGGCCATCACGGCAACCTACTGTGTATTAAATTAATGTTAAATGTGTTGCCCCACCGACAACTTAATGACTGTAGCTTTCATTGATTTAATCTTGCCAAGAAATCAACAATCTGCTGACAGATGCTGATGTTGTCCTGTAAAGGATATGCGAGGAAAAAAAAAGTATTATCTACATAATTACTTTTACAATCATTGATGTTATTCTTTGCTTAATTAATGTTACCAATATTCCTGCTACTCATGAGAAAGGTAAACCGGCTCCCTGGCGAAGGTTTTACGGACGCAGTTCGTAATCCCGTATATCCGCGTTCGATACACAACTGTGGGCGATTTGACAACAGACCACTTTGAGTTGGTTTTTTACGAAATGGTATGGGTGCCAGTCGTTCAGCAAGCAATAGAAACTACTGAACGTAAACTTGCTAAGAAATCACAAAAGTATAAAATGCTGATGTTGACTACAACATCCTGTAAAGGATATGCAACTAACTTTTAACATGAGACAGGTGAAGACAGGCATGGGCAAAGTGGCAGGCATCCATTCAACAATCACAAATAAAGAGCATATGTTAGATCCCCCCTTCTCCTCCCCCCCCCCCCCCATGGCATGCTGGTGTGGTGGAAAACTAGTAGAAGGACAGATTGGCTGGGTCTGCTCGCTGGGGTATTGGTGCATGATAAGGTAGTCGTGGCTGGGTCTGCTCGCTGGGGTATTGGTGCATGATAAGGTAGTCGTGGCTGGGTCTGCTCGCTGGGGTATTGGTGCATGATAAGGTAGTCGTGGCTGGGTCTGCTCGCTGGGGTATTGGTGCATGATAAGGTAGTCGTGGCTGGGTCTGCTCGCTGGGGTATTGGTGCATGATAAGGTAGTCGTGGCTGGGTCTGCTCGCTGGGGTATTGGTGCATGATAAGGTAGTCGTGGCTGGGTCTGCTCGCTGGGGTATTGGTGCATGATAAGGTAGTCGTGGCTGGGTCTGCTCGCTGGGGTATTGGTGCATGATAAGGTAGTCGTGGCTGGGTCTGCTCGCTGGGGTATTGGTGCATGATAAGGTAGTCGTGGCTGGGTCTGCTCGCTGGGGTATTGCTGCATGATAAGGTAGTCGTGGCTGGGTCTGCTCGCTGGGGTATTGCTGCATGATAAGGTAGTCGTGGCCGAGACACTAGAAGAACAGGTACATCATCACCGCCTGGAGCTAATGGTGCTGCAGGGAGGATCCACATGATCTGGCCGACACTCAGGACCTTGAGAAAAGCACATTTCGGACACATGATCAGACTGTTACTGGCACCATTAGTATTGGGACTCTTCGCTGGTTGTTGCAGATGTTGACGGAGAACGTATGGTTGAGACCCGAGTGCTGTGATGTCGGTTCTTGACTCAACTCAACTCTGCTTACTAAATTACTTTTACCTTCATTAACTATTATTGTTGACATGTATGATAAATTATTGTTTACTCTTATTTCTGCTATTGATTTGTGCGTTTACTAAATTAGCATTCCTTTCATTGCTGCTTTTTTTTAAAACACCAGTTCTTACTAAATTACTGCTAATATAATTGCTGAATAGTTCAAGGCACTCTTCCGACAGACGGGTCTAAATAAGTCTGTAGTGAATAATTTTATATAACTAACACTAACCCTAACCCTACACCCTAACTTATTCACTGCAGAACTATTTAGACCCGTCTGTCGGAAGAGTGCCGTTTTTTCTCTTCCGTCATATCTGTCTAAGGTCTGTCGTGAATCTACTTTTTTTTTGTCTTCGCCGTTTTAAGAAAAATATGCATTGTTCCTTTTAGCTGTCCGTGGTATTTGTTCATAATTTTGTCAAACCACATTTCTTTACCTGAAATGTATTTTTATTGTCTGTTTACAAATTGTTTTGAGATGATATCTCATGACATGATTTTATTTTACAAAGTAGCTTTCTGGCTACTTCATGAATGCATACAATATAAAAATGAAGTAATAATTATTAAGAGACAAATAATCAGACAATTATTTACTGCGTGAATTAATATGAATTACAGAACCGGTAGGAAATTTACTTAATCCAAGAAACAGTTTTGCTTCCGACGTGAACTAATGTGAATCGCAGAATACATTTGTGACATGGTGGTAGTAGCAAATATACACGGGTTAGGTAGGCAAGGAACATATGACAAGGTCTAGCATACAGGTATGGAATTTACTTGTTCATGAATCATGGAGGGAATTGGGGGAAAGGCGATAGTCACAGGCGCTGGAACTTCAGTAACCCTCCCCACGACGCCTACAGCATCAGTGGAAGACAACAACAACAACAAAAGCAACAACAAAAACAACAACAACAACAACAACAACAACAACAGCTCATAAAATCAGAATGTAAAAAAAAAAAACCTAACTTTTTAAAATCTACAATGTATACACATGTTGTTATTTTCCTTTGATTAATTGTGTCATATTTTAATGAACAGTTTGTCATTAGCCAATTTTTGTTTGTTTTATAGAACAGATATATATGTAGATACTTCATTTTGTTAAAAAGTAATGTATCTGTCTATATTACCGTCTATATTATTTAATTTTCAAAAAGCATTTTACAGTATCGTAATTACAAACAAACCTAACTTGGAATATTTAACACAAACCAAACTTTGAGTACTTAACTCCAAAGTTACATCGGTATTACTTCATGGATCAGAAACATCCAAAAACAGCTAAAAGAATTACTAAAGAACAACAAGCTATTCACTAATAGGTACCTGGGCAGAATAGTGGGACTAACATGGTTTGCGAGGAGAATTAATGAAGAGCTCATAAATACGTCAAGTGAGCCAAGACTTGAGGAAAAGAAGCTGCGGGGATGAATTGGGCACGCACTGAGAATAAATCTAAACTATGCCTTGTCTGGAACCTACACAGTCAGTTGTATATCCTTTACAAGATGTCGCAGTCAATCCCAGCATTGTTTGACTGTTTGTGATTTACTAGGAAAGTTTCCGTTGTTAGTTTGTCATGTTTTTCTAAACTACTTACTTACTTACTTACTTGTGTTCATTGGCTTGAGCTCCAACGCGAAGTCCTGTATTCTAAACTACCGACGCTAATACTTTACATATCAGCGCAAGGCGGTGTGCCTCAAAATTGTCAGCAGCTGGGTTTCGAGCGCGTTATGCGGGGTTGATGTTAGTCATGGCTTAGATATGACTGAGCTACAGTATGACTTCGATGCACTTGGAAGCACGACCAACTAAACACACCTAATATATTTACTTTGCATATTACTAGTCAAGATGAGCATACAATGTGTGTTATTTTTTTCAATATAGTTATATAATACAACTACATATGCTTTGATATTTGGTTTGATGGCCGTGATATTTCGCTGCCGTAAAAGAAGCATACCGAAGATATGACTGTAAAGACATGAGTTAATTCACTTCCTTATCCAAAGTAAATAGGGTGGGAGTGTAGCGAGGCAATGGTAGACACAAACATTTTGACAAGGGTTCTAGAAACCTGATCAATTAACCCAACATATGTGCGATCAGTCATTACTCTTTGACGACGGTGTTAAGGAGGAGATGTGCTCATCTATAGGATTGTCTGGAGTACAGTGAGACGATCCTTGCTAATCACTAATAACAAATTAATGTTTTCAAGAAATGCAGGTTCGTAACAATCAAATGGCGAAGAAAATAATTCTGCGCTAGATATCACACACATTGAGAAAACCTGGCAATAATATAACTAGAAATACCTTTGTGTGGAATTACATACAAATGAAATTGAGGAACAACTGTTAGCGACACGTGAAAGACAAGTAGAGACAGTAATTAATAATATGGGTAGGGTATGGACGAGATTGCATAATATAGCTAGAGAAAAAGACGTATCACACAAAAATATCAATTGGGAACACCTTTAAGGCCACTAAGACAGTTCAAAAACAGGGCCGTGCCATGCTATGGTACAGCGAGGCGGCCGTATCAGGTGGTACCGTAAAGGGGGTAGTATAATCAGCGAAGGAGGGGTGGCATTTCGAAGACTTGCATCATCATTTGAAAATCTACCGCACGGCCCTGTTCATAAACAAACATACATGTATTGTTTGGCGTGCATAGAATTAGAGGAATAAAGAAGAGACTAGTGGACACGCGCTAGACAACATACACATTGAAATCTATAGTTATCAGACAAAGAGAAGATAGGTGCAGGATGTGGCGGATGATCTCCAGATGGGTGTATCGGACGCAGGACATCTTGTTTTTGAGCGAGAGGTTTTCCGGAAGGTTGTTATGGGAGTGAGGTTCTGCAAAGGACATGCTACTGAATGAATGAATGAATGAATGAATGAATGAATAAATGAATATAGTTATCAACCGGGATTCGAACCTGTCACCTCCAAACTCGGTCGATAAATATAGCATTCAATTCTCATGCTGTCTAGTGCGCCCTCTATTCTCCACTTCTATGAGCGGAAAACAATACGTTTGTGTTTGTTTATGAACTGTCTTAGGGATAGGACAGTTTGGAGGGAGTTTGTTTATGGTTTATGCCACTATGGGTAGTAAAGAGCGAAAGAAGAAGAAGAAGAAGAAGAAGAAGAAGAAGAAGAAGAAGAAGAAGAAGAAGAAGAAGAAGAGAAGAAGAAGAAGAAATCTAGCAATGCCTTTGTCGTACATTCCCAGGACAAACGAAATAGAGGAGCACATAAAAACACATATAGAAGAGAAGCAGAGACATACATTAATAATACGGGGAAGTCATGGAAGGGGCTGCATAAGATAGCTAGACATAGGAAGGCTTGGAGTGAGTTCATTGAGCGAAATACGAAGAAGACGAAGGTACAGAACAGCTGTATCTAAGTTACAAAACACATTTTATTCTTGCCTTAATTTCAAAATAATTATATTAAAATGTGTATGATGTTCAAGACTGCCATATACCTTGCCTTAGTCTTAAGCTTATTATGTTAATTATCTAATATTCTAGAACGTTATGTACATACAGTTGCATCTATGTTGAAAGGTTATTTCCCGTTCAACCATTCTATATTATGATTGTGATATATAGTGTCTCTTGGCATTTCATATAATGAATGTTATATTTGTTTATCATGTCTTTCGAACCTCAATGATATTCATAATGTTTTCCTTGTTTTCTTCTTAGACTTATGTAATGGTATACCTTTGCTTGATTTTTATTATGAGTGTTCAACATATAACTCAACTATCAGGCAACAATAGCTCGGAGTTGAATCCGACCCGTGTATCAATGTTAATGATATATTACTCAGCACTCCAACAATATTACTCACCTGACGGTACATTATAACACATCATTCATACAGAACCGCTCGCCTGCTCTACAGTATCACTCACATGTCTTGCAATAGCAATCACCGGCCGCAAGATATTACTCACCAGTTCCACGGTATCACCGACCAATCTCACTGCTTTTAAAAAAAAGTCGCTTAAAAGTCGACAGGGTCGACTTCATTGCACCGGGATTTTATCCCATATGGCTCGGTCTCTTTCCGCAGCGTGGAAAGTGTCGCACAAAGCACGAACTCCGTAGCTCTAGCGATGACCCACAGGAGTCTCCGAAAAATTTCACCCGTGAAGCTAAGGACGCAGCCCGGAATCGAACCCCAAACCTTCGGAGCCCGAGTCAAACGGCCTGACCACTTCGCCATAGAGACTCCATAAAAATGCCTTTCTTACAGTTTCACAGTTTAATTGACCAGTCCTACAGTATCATTCACCACTCCCACAGTATCATTCACCAGTCCCACAGTATCACTGACCAGTCCCAAAATATCACTGCCGAGTCCCACAGTATCACTGACCTGTCCCACAGTATCATTGGCCAGTCCCACAGTATCAATGACCTGTCCCACAGTATCATTGGCCAGTCCCACAGTATCACTGACAAGTCCCACAGAATCACTGACAAGTCCCACAGTATCACTGACAAGTCCCACAGTATCTCTGGCAAGTCCCACAGTATCACTGACAAGTCCTACAGCATCACTGACCTGTCCCACAGTATCACTGCCCAGTCCCACAGTATCACTGACAAGTCCCAAAGTATCATTGACCAGTCCCACAGCATCATTGACCAGTCCCACAATATCACTGACGAGTGTCACAATATCCTACTGAAACTGTATATTGAATAAATCATGGATACCATTTGCCAAAGATGATGTTCTATGTATGTACATAAAGACAATTGTTTCCAACAGATGAATACAAAGCATGACCATATCTGATGTTCTATTAATCTAAAAGGAGAAGAAAGAAGTAGATATCAGAGGACGCACTAGACAACATACAATTTGAAAGCTATAGTTACTGACCGGGATTCGAGCCTGTCACCTCCAAATGACGAGAGCGCCTCGCTGCAGGAACAAGTGTACTTCGACGCATGTCTAGTTGGTCATTCGTCATGTCCTGAAGAGAGGTGCTGTCGTCATTTGGAGGTGACAGGTTCGAATCCCGGTCGGTAACTATAGCTTTCAAATTTTATGTTGTCTAATGCGTCCTCTGATATCTACTTCCTTCTTCTCCTTCTATGAACGCCAAACAGTGCTATTTGTGTTTAATTATGGACTGTCTCAGTGGCCTCAAAGGGTTCCCCAATTGATTTCCTATTAATATAAAGCTTTAAAAGTCGCTTAAAAGTCGACAGGGTCAACTTCATTGCAACGGATTGTTATCCCATATGCTTCAGTCTCTTTCCGCAGCGCGGAAAACGTCGCACAAAGCACGAACTCCGGATCTCCAGCGACGACCCACAGGAGTCTCAGAAATAAATGCACTCGTGAGTCGAAGGACAAGGACCGGATTCGAACCCATAATCTTCGGAGCATGAGGCAGACGGCTTTACTACTTCGCCACGGAGACTCATAAATATAAAGCTAATTTCATGTACTTTACAAGATGTCGCAATCAACTCTATCATTTATTGACCTTTTGTGATTTTCTAGGCAATTCTACCTACAATAGTTTGTCATTGTTTCCTGAACGGCTGACGCCCATACCTTTAATCTAATTAACGTGAAGCTATCTGCTCATCGTAGCTGTCTTCAAATCCCGTATGTAGCGTTTTGAAACTATGTACATTAATCTTAAGCCAGAGACGACAACATTATATTTATATATAATACTGAAACTATTCAGTAAATGAAAGCACGGCATTGCTAAACCCGATGTTCTATTAATAATCATACTGAAACTGTATCACTAAATATGATGTTTTATTAATAATCATACTGAACACTATATTTACTAAATGAAAGCACGGTATTACTAATGATATTCACTGGCACAGGAACTGAGCATAATGGGGACGGCCCGTTTCCGTGAAGTTAGAACCTCGTCTAACTAACTAACTAACGGTATTACTAAACTTGATGTTCTAATAATAATCATACTGAAAACTATATTTAGACAATGAAAGCACGGTATTACTAAACCTGATTTTCTATTAATATTCATAATGAAAACTATATTCAGTACGTGAAAGCACGATATTAACTAAATCCGAAGGTTATTTAATAACCATAAGAAAAATTCAAGTCCCCCAATGGCTCACAGGTCACGATGTCCGTCTTAAGCTCAGAAGATATCGGTTATGATCCCTGCTTAGGGCTCGGAATTTTTCCATGAACCAGTGGTATTCACTGATAACACACGTCCCCTGATCTCTTGGGTAGTGTGATCGGACACCTAACCTTCTGAGATCAGGGCGAAAACTGGAGGTCGCGTGTGCAAGTTGTGCACGTTAACAGTCCCACGGTATGTGGAAATAGCACAGAGTAGGCCGTACCGCAGCCCTGGCAAAATTGTTAGGAAAGAGCCCATTAGCTGGGATAGTATATGTATAGAGCAGTGGTTATCAACCTTTTTTGGCCCATTCCTCTTCACCATATGTTCAGAAGGTACCCCCCCTCCCTCCCTTTTTTGTGGTATTTCCTCCCTATAGATGTCCCCCTCCCCCTACTCAGCATACTTAAAAAAAATGGAAGCTAAATTTAATAACACATACTAGAACACGTCTAGACGCCTTCATAAAACATGATTTGCTTATTATATTGATTGATATACTTACGTTATAAAATGAATTTCAGAAGGGCAAGAAATACAGAACCGTAAAGTATGTAGGGAAAAACAATATCAAGTAATCAGTTCTTGTATTAACGTGATCTTGAAATAATCTTAATTCCCCCCCCCCCCCCCCCCGGAAACCCTAAAATCCCCCCCCCCCCCCCCACACCAGTTGAGAACCACTGGTGTCTAGAGGAAGTAAAGCTTATATAAATTGATGTCGAAGTGGGACACACTGACCGTTGAGGTGCATTACTAGATGTGACGTACACAATACATCATTGTTTGTGGCGTCTGTGTACTCACTAAGGAAATATAGGGTGTATTTTTAATGACTGTGCAGCGTTTGAAAATATTGCCGGTCCAAGTTTTTTATTCATCTTCTGTAAAGTTCATGCAACATTATAGGTGAATACAAAACTTGGACCGAAATATTTTCAAACACTGCACAGTCATTAAAAATACACCCTGTATATTGTTTTGTCTTACCATATTGCCAAAACTGATGTTTTGTTATCATCAGTTGCTGAGGTAACCTAGGGGACAGTAAGCTAGCACGAGAAATACATTCACAGGTATGAGGGGGCTTCAAATGAAAACCTTAAATATTTGTTTGTTTGTAGGTGTGTGAATATGTTCTGACAAGGTAAAGAACAAATGTATCATTTTTTATATGCAGTCACCACTGCGCTCAATGCGAGTCCCCCTGGCGATAAAATATTTGGCTTCCTGTAGAAAAAAAATTCTCTTGGTCGCGTTTGTAACCACTCATGCACCACCTGCTGTACCACTGCCATAGGAGTCACGCCATTTTGTAACTTCCTACTCCACTCACACACTTGCTGGACTGACAGGCATGCATCACCATACTGAACCTTCATTCGCAGATGAATTCCTATAGGTTTCACTCCTTCATTAATTAAAAAAAAAAAACACGAATAACAGAACACTGCTTCTCTTTGGTACATGTCAAAAGTGGGGCGGTCATCTTTAAACTGTCCTTATGACGTCACCGTGTTCGTCTGCACCGTGATGTTATATTCTTAACACTCTTGCCATCCTTAACAACAACAATTTTACCAGGTTATAAAACAATGGCACGGTTACTGTAATTTCTATCACAATTTTAAGGTTTTCATTTCAAGCTCCCTCGTATTTATCTACACTCACAGAATTAAATAAAATCAGTAAACTTGTTGAGAACTTCAAGGGGACACAGTAGTCAACTGGAGACAGCAGGTTTGAATGTCGCTGTACAAAAAAGCTTACAATTTATATATAGTGTATTGTGTTCTCTGCTCTGTGTTTTTGCTTGTTTGAGTTCTTATTAAACCCCAGAATTGACCTCTCATCTATGTCCCAGATGATGTCAGTTTTATGAATATATTCTTTTTTTTTTAAATTTTTCTTTGTTTGTTTGTTTTGTTCGCTCTCACTGAACTCGACAGTTGTCAACATTTGGCTGATTTTTGTGTATAGGCTAGCTTTCCTTATTACCAGTGTCCCTCGATATCAGGCGAACCCACTGCGACTTCTGAGATACCTGTAATTTACGTTCCAGACTAGTCAACATTATAGCTGTACCGTTATAAGTTTGACAAAGGGACATAACTATGGCAGATTATATTTAAAATTGTTTACATGTATAATCTACCCTGAAATGTGCCATTCCTTTATCCATTCCCCCAAACCTATTCAACCTCCAGAGAGAAGATATAATTAGAGCCCAGCCTCAGATTAATAATCCTGTCATTAAATCAACCGCTTTTCGCATAATAATTTGAAAGGTATTGCTTGTCCATAATGATAATGACCTGATTCGTGTTAACCTGAACAAACTTAAATTAAGTTGTCAATAACGATCACAAATCTGTATGGTGTACAATTTATGAACAAGCTGTTTTGCATTTGTATGATGCTGTTAACTTTGTACATACATATCTTGAACTTGAAACATATATTTCAACTTTACTGTCGGCTGTGGGCATTTCATTAAAACTGAATTTGTTCCTTTTATGAGCTTTCATTTGTTTGATAACTCCGTGCATTATCATTTGCACCAAAATTAGGAGGGTACTGATCAGAGAGTTGCTTTTTGCAGATGATGCTGCAGTTACGACCCACTCTGAGGAAGGGAGCAAACAGCACAGGAGTTACAGGCTACAGTAGATGAAGTGATTGACTGGTGCACAGAAATGAGTGCTGTCATCCACCCGGAAAAGACGGCTGTTATGTGGTGCTCTCTGGACAACAGGATTATAAGAGCTGATGTCCCAAGCCTCGCGATAGATGGTAGAAATGTCAGCAGAGAGAACAAACTGAAGTATCTGGGGATAACATTTGACAGGAGCCTATCCTTCAAGGACCATAGTGGAGACGGTCGTGACAAGATCTCAAAAGGGACTCAATGCACTTAAAACTATGGCTGCAATGGACATAGAGCAGAGAATGCTTTTCACACTATACCAGCACTTGATCCTCTCAGTAATTGATTATGGATTAGGTCTGCTCACTGTATCAGAGAGTCAGCTGGTGAAGTTAGAGCGCATACAGAACGAAGCTATGCGGGTCATTCTGGGATGCACTAGAGACACCCCAGTAGTGTGTATGCGTTACATCCTTGGTCTGCCGACTGTTGCTGGTAGGCTCAAGGTGATGCAGGCGAAGGCATACCTCAGAGTAGCTGCAGACACAGACCACCCACTGCATGAGGCCCTGGTCGCAGTTAAGGGTCAGCGACTGATAAGAGGAAAATCATGGATGGCTCAGGCGGAGGATACGATCAGACAGATGTGCCCCCTGGAGAACATTAGGCGTGGAGAGGAGTGGGTCAGAGTGCCAGCGGAGCAGTCAGACTTGTGCAGAGTTATAATCACATTAAGCCGGGAGTGCCAGCGGAGCAGTCAGACTTGTGCAGAGTTATAATCACATTACGACGGGAGTGCAGGGGCCACGGAAGTGGAAATCCAGCAACTAATTCAGGACAATGCTCACTCGAGTGATGTGATTATCTACACAGATGGTTCGGTGTCAAGAGGTGAGAGAAGTGGCTGGGGTTTCATAGCCAAAGCTAATGGTCGATGTTTGGTGCAGGAGAGCCTGGCATATGATATCACAACATCCAGTTTAAGAATGGAAGTGGAGGCAGTCACTGCGGCTCTCCGATGGATAGAAAATACGACACACACACACACACATCGTGATTGTAACTGACTCATGAAAGCATGCTGACGAGGGTGAGGACGGGCAGACTTCGTGCGGAGTGGCTTGCTTCGCTTCGGAGGTCACGGGTGACAAGCATCGCCTGGATCTTTTCTCCGGGGCATGTCGGTGTGCTGGGAAATGAACAGGCGGACATATTGGCTGGCTCTGCAGAACTTGGTGGAGTATTGATACACGACAAGGCAGACGTGGTTGCGACCTTGTGGGAGCACGTGCACACCTCGGAGGAGCAAATGGATTACCATGGTCTGGCAAGAATGAGACAACCAGGAGTGACGAAGGGATCTGGCCGACGCTCAACGCTCAAAGGAAAGGCGAGACGGACTTATAATCAGATTTCTATTGGTACTATTAGTGTTGGAACTCTTCGCTGGCTGCTGAGGATGGGGACGGAGCACTTATGGGAATGCCCCGAATTCTGTGATGTCGATTTCTAAATCAATCAATCAATCAATCAATCTGAGGAAGAAATGCAATGTCTACTATCTGCATTCTCCACTGCTTTTTCTGAATTTGGTTTAACAATTAGCAAAAAGGAGACACAGATTATGTCACAAGGTGCACATGGGGTACCATCAATCTTTATTGACGACGCCGAACTAGAGATGGTAGACCATTTTACATATCTAGGATCAGTGGTAAATAGCAAATTATCCCTAGATCAGGAAATCAACATCCGGATTGGTAAGGCAGCAACAACAATGAACAGGTTAAGAAAAAGAGTGTGGGAGAACAGGAAGCTTACTGCCAAAACAAAAGTCCTTGTCTATCAAGCCTGTGTCCTTAGTACTCTTCTTTATGGCAGTGAAACCTGGACAACTTACTCACACCAAGAGAAATGTTTAAACAGCTTTAATATGCGGTGTCTGCGAAGAATTCTTGGTATTAAGTGGCAAGACAAAATCACAAATACTGAAGTATTGGAAAGACCAGGTTGTGTGACGGTTTATTCCATGCTTAGTCTTCGTAGACTTAGATGGATAGGACATCTTAGGAGGATGGATGATGGTAGAATACCAAAGGACATCTTTTTTGGTGAATTACAGATGGGTAAGAGATCTCAGGGTCGGCCTCTACTACGATACAAAGATGTGTGTAAGCGAGACATGATTGATACAGGCATTGATAATGCACATTGGGAGCAAGTCGCCGCTGAACGTGTTGCGTGGAGGGCAAACATCAGAAAAGGAATAAAGACAAAGGAGAAAATTATTGCAGATAAGTCACACACCGAGCGTGTGAGACGTAAGATGGTGCATGATGATGGAAATGACCACGTGTTCACATGCACCCACTGTGAACGGACATTTACAGCGCAAATTGGCCTTATCAGTCACATTCGCTACCGCCATAGGTAAAAGTTATTATGCCTTTTTAAAGCACAAACTATCGTCTGTCAAGACGGCAAGGTGCAAGGTGCCAATGTGTATCATTTGCAATTATCACTGACATTATCATCAGGATTAACGTCACTGCTATCAAAAGACACAATGCAAGAGAGTCGACTTCATTGCACCGGGTTTTATACCATATGGTTCGGTCTCTTTCCGCAGGACGGCTGTCGAAAGCATCGCACAAAGCACGAACTCCGTAGCTTCGGCGACGACTCCCAGGAGTCTCCGAGAACATTGCACGCGTGAACTGAACGACGTGGCCCGGATTCGAACCCACAACATTCGGAGCCACGGAATCTTCTCCACGGAGACTTTCCGTCACCGCTACCATTGCTAGCTCATTGGCGTTTGTCCATCAAGTATGGTAATGGTCATTCTTTTCATCCAGTGGGCTTTACAGCTTGGAGCCGTGAGTTTTAAGATTGGCTGGCAAGGCCTATTTTGGCTCGACATGTTCTTTGACAATGTGGGCAAAGAATGCTTGATGTTCCAGGAGGAGGATCTTCTGCAGTGGCTTTTTTTCCCCCTGCCTTTTCTTCACAGCTCTTGCAGTCCTGGTTGCTTCACAAGTGACTGCACCCTTGTGTAATGATGTACGCCACGAACTACGGTCTTCAGCAGCAGTTTCCCAGGTGTCAAGATGAATTCCAAAAGCTTTTAGTGAGATTTTCAGTGTCTTTAAAGAGTTTCCTTTGGCCGCCTTGGGAGCGTATACCACAACGCAGCTCGTCGTAAAAAAATTAGTTAAGGGAGCCTGTGATCTGGCATACGAGCTAAGTTCCCAGCCCAGCGAATCTGATATTTCATTAGTAGAGTGTGGATACTGGGCTTTGACGCTCTTTCTAGAACTTCAGAGTCTGAGATCTTGCCTTGCCATTTAATCTTCAATAGCTTCCTAAGGCAGACTGTGTGGAAGTGGTTTAATTTCCCAGCATTTCGTTGATAAACGGTCCATGTTTCATATGCATATAGCATTGTGGATACAGTAGCTATAGAATACAGCTAATCCGTGTAGTCTGGTGATCTCTGATAACGCTCTGACCGCGAACTAAAGGAATCAGAGACTAGTAATTACTTAAAACTATTTCTGTGACAAGCAACATGCAAATTTCCACCAAAATTGTGAGCGTTTCACTCAACGTGTGCAACACGTGGGTACTGATGTTCTAACATCATTTCGCCGGCGTCGATGCGAAAGGGTGGCAATCTCAATTTGCTACGCGCATATTGTGCTGCAGACGTTGATTTTTAACAATGGTATGGGTGTCGGTCGTTCAGAAAGCAATGGCAAACTCATTCATTCATTCATTCATTCATTCATTCATTCATTAAGTAGCATTTCCTTTGCAGAACCTCGCTCCCATAACAACCTTCCTGGAAAAAAAGGTTCAATCATAAGAAAGATGTCCCGCGTCCATTACACCCATCTAGAGATCATCCGCCACATCCTGCACCCATCTTCTTTTTGGCCTTCCTCTTCCTCTCTTCGCAGGCATATACCACTCCATTATTGTTCTCTCCAAACTTTCGTGACGCTTTAAGTGACCAAAATATTTAAATGTTCTTTGTTTTATTGTCTTTAATAGCCAGCCGTCTTTAATATTCAGCTCTTGAAGTATGGATGCATTTATTCTTGTCGTTATCCAAGATATTCTTAGAACTCATCTATAACATTTATATTCAAAGACATTTAAATGCTGTTCGGCTTGTTTAATAAGTGTGCAGGTCTCACAGGCGTATGTTGCAATGGGAAAGGTGCATGCTCTTAAAAATTTAATTTTTGTAGTTTTATCTGTCCCTCTCCACAATTTATTCAGTTGTTTTAGTCTTTGAAGAGCAATAGATATTCGTCTTTTAACTTCTTTCATAGTGTCACCATTGCTGGTAATCAATGAACCAAGATAATCGAAATTTTCCACCACCTCCAATTTTTCGTCATTAACATATATTTCTTTCTCCATAGTAGTTTCATCTGCATGCATTATCTTTGTTTTTGCTATGTTAAGATATAAGTTGTGATTTTCACTATTTAATTGGGTTGAGGTTATTCGGTGTTCTATACCATTATGTGGATAGCAATATTGTCTCACCAGCATATGGCAAACTACTGAATGTAAATTACCTAATAAATCACAAACAGCCAAAACATGTTGTGGTTGATTGCGACGTCCTGTAAAAGACGTGCAACTGACTTTAACCATCATTATAAAAAAAATTACTGCGATTCTCAGGATCTGGCTTTGTGCAAAATGTGTACTCCCTAGAAGGTTTTATCACTGATGCTCAGGCTAGTATCTGTGTCCAGCATGCTCTTTCTCCTTATAGGACAAATTTGAAAAATGAAGTACATGACGTCATAAAAAATGTGCCCCACAGTACATCGTGAAGCAGTATGCAGTGAATGGCTGTCGTCTGCTGGAGTAATTCTTTGCACTCCAAACATAATGGTGTTATCAACGGAAGAACGAATTTTTCTGGTTGAACACGTGTTTCGAAATGGCGGTCGATACACACGGATGGTTGTTCAAAGATTTGTAGCTAGATTTCCTGATACACAGCCTCCTCATCGCATTACGGTTAGAAATTTGTTGAATAAGTTTCTTGCTAGGGGAAATGTGGAAGACGCTCCGCGATCTGGTAGGCCTGCTGTGTCCGAAGTAAAATGTCTTGATACATACTACAGAATTCTTAACATATTCCAAGAAAGTATATAAGGAAAATATCACAAATTATCATGTGAAAGTATCAATAAGCACAGTGCACACAATTCTTTAAAACGATTACATGTTCATCCATACAGGATTTCTGTTGTGTCTGAACTAAAAGAGTGTGATAATCAATCTAGAGTCAACTACTCCACGTGGTTTCAAGCATTTTTAGCTAAAGAATACGAACCAATTATCGATGTAAAACACCCCCCCCCCCCCCTGATCTATCTGGATACGTTAATAGTCAAAATAATCGTATTTGGAGCAGTTTTAATCACAAAGCATTTTATTAACCGCCACTACACGATGATAAAATTGGGATATGGTGTGCCGTCATTAGAAAATGTTTTATTGGACCAATTTTCTTCAATAACACTGTAACAGCCGATCGGTACCGTTCTGGCATTCTGGAACAATTTAAGAACAGCTGAATGAATGTGAAATTGAAGAAGCGTGGTTCTAGCAAGATGATACAACTGCACACACAGATAGAGCATCACTCCGTTGTTGGTGTTGTTGTTGTTGTTGTTGTTGTTGTTGTTGTTGTTTTGTTTTGTTTTTTTGTTTTTTTATTGGAAGATATTTTCGCAAATCGCATAATATCATGTGAAATTTGGCCTGCGCGTTCTCCAGACCTAACTCCATTAGATTATTATTTATAGGGTTTCTTGAAAGGAAATGTTTTTGAAAAAATAATGTACACACAACTGAGGACTTGAAAGAAGCAATTAGAATTACCATTCAAGAAATAACAACAAACACGTTGTAGAAGGTATTTCACAATATGAAGGAACGAGTACCGTCATGTTTTGATACCTGAAGTGGAAATTTCCGATACTTGTAATGAATACTTCACTGGTATTTTCCAGCTCCCCCAAAACAGCGCTAGACCACAACAGTGCCTATTGTAACTAATTTAATGAATTTTTAGCACATCTTGTGGTGACGTCATGTACTTCATTTTTCAGATTTGTTCTACATACAAAGTGTAGTAAGACTTTACAGACACCCGGTAGATGAAAGAAAGACATTTATCAATAGAGCACCTGATCCTACGTATTGGTCATGATGGCAAAGTAAACAAGGAACACGTTGCTATTGGCTCGTTTCAAAATGCGTTTAATTTGAAAACCAGAAACATAAATTATGAAATGCACAGTGTAGCCATATCTTGCATGCGTTCACTCAGACTCATGCAGACAATTCAGTTAGCATAATGTGAAACATATTTTTTTTCTTCTTCTTCTTCGTTTTCTTCTTCTTCTTCTTCTTCTTCTTCTTCTTCTTCTTCTTCTTCTTCTTCTTCTTCTTCTTCTTCTTCTTCTTCTTCTTCTTCTTCTTCATCATCTGCTGCTCCTCCTCCTTTTTAATATTATATTATTATTATTATACTATTATTATTGCTATTATTATTGTTACATTATTATTATTATTATTATTATTATTATTATTATTATTATTATTATGTCCTACTGTTTTTGACGTAATGCGTAGCAGAGAGAATGTTTATGTAATTTTCTTCTCTCTCTGTTTTTTTTTTTTTTTAAATGTCACTTGCCTTGTTGCTTGTGCTAATGCCACAATTGATTCCCTCAGTGGTCCACATAAATCTTCAGCACTTTGACGCAGCGTAACAGAACAAGAAGCCACGACCACGAATGATGGACTGTTGGAATATGTAAGGTCAAAATTGTGTACTAAAAAAAGCATCATAATAATCCTGGGGCATCTTGTCTCAGAAACTGGAGTTGAAAGAGCGATCGGAGAAGAAAAGGAGAAAAGGTACGATGCCCGATCTGTATCTTCATCATCAAATGCCTTGACGACTGATGTGGGAGATCATGCGTCTCCACATCTTGCAATCTCCAACTGCGTGTATCAATTCGTGTTTTGATTTCCTTCCGTGCCATGATTAAAAAACTGTCCAAAATGTTATTTCTTGCTGTCTTTCTCCATCTCTCTTTCGACACATCTATTCAATTATTACATGTTCCAGTTTTTGACTTCTCATAATTTCCCCCCCCCCCCCCCCCCCCCCCCAAAAAAAAGAAAAAGAAATGAAGGGAGCCTTTTTTTCCCTTAAGTTTGTGATAAGTTGTATCTGCGACTTAGCCTCTCTCAGAATGTCCAGATTAGTCATTTAGCTGTCCAGGGAATTTTCATCATTCTTCTTAACGCACCAAATGTCTTAATTTCCAGCCAATATGCTGACGCTGAGGTAGGGGGTTCCACCCCTACACCTCTCAATTAGACTAAAATTTTGGCGTCTCGTCCATGCCTTGGGGACGTAAATTACAAGTACCTCTAAAATCGGAGTGGGTTCGCATGATGACGAGTGACACTGGTAATAGGGAAAGCTAATTAATCCACACGCAAAATTCAGCCCAGTTCTACTAGAAGTAGCGCGTATGGACTACGCTTGGGTTCACAGCGAGAACAAATACAAATATATGGCATTGAATATAATCATCAGCATGTGCCGTGCCGATAAGTGTCGGTGGGGATATTTAACCAACTCACTCGATCACCAGAGTCGTGGATCAGCTCTATGTTCTTATAACGATTATGTCATGTGGCGGGACGCAGAGGTGTTTCCAAGGCACCAGGGCCGGGTTATATACTGGCCAAGACCTATTGACGCGTCCTCGTCGAGCGTCCTGGGCAACAGGTCCTTTCGGGGTCCTGGCTGAGGTCAATAGGATCGCCGATTTCTCCGAAGTCGGAGAGTGTCTGCCTGTATGGCGAGGAACCACCAGTCTGCACACCAATAAGCCAGACATGGAACAACGGATACTCACGCAAAACTCAGGTCCTGTATGACATCACACTGATGTTGGACAACAGGATGCCTTCATCCGACATACAGGACTTCGCGTTGGAGCTCAAGCCAACGAACACAAGCAAGCATGTCATGTGGCCAGGCTATCTAGCTATTGACCTCTCTAGCTTCCACGTGTACTTTTCCCATCGATCTTGCCAGTTGTCACCAAGTTCTCCAGTGTATTAATATAAAACCGACTAAAAAAACATGTTTTGCATATCCTTTACAGGACATCGCTGTCAACATCAGCATCTTTCAGCTGTATGTTGATTTCTTGGCAAGATTACGCTCAGTAGTTTGCCATTGCTTTCTGAGCGACCGGCTCAGTTATCCCGCAAGTCACCAGCGGGGATCGAACCGCTCCCAGCTCTCGCCCCGCTACGAGACTCTGCGTGATAAACGGGATTGCGGAGAAAGTGTTGTAACCCATCGGCCAGAGAGACCGGCATAAAACCGACTGGAACCGTCTAATTGCTAAGGCCTTACTAGACATTTAGGCGGCTCTGGTCGGTTTCATGCTAACAGAAAAAGTTCGTGTTAAATTTGAAATTACCATGGGGATAACAGATGTTCCACATTCGAACAATACCAGTGACTATGTGGTTTAATTGTTTCAGCTTTAGTATTATTCATTTATTCTCTTCATATGATATATAACTCTGCAGTATGCACCTGACGAGATGCAGCCAAATATACCAGGCAATAAATCATGCAACATATGGTTTTTGGCGTCTGTGTTGAAATTCACTATTAAAATATATTGTTTTGAAATACAAAGATCAGTATTTTGCTAAGTCACACAGGCATGCTTACACACATTCTCCTTAACACACAAGAACACTTAATCAATGCGTGCCCTATTAGATGCTGCCTGTTTCACTTTTAACTCCTCAACCTTCCGTCCTTGAGAGCTGGCATTTTCTGGCAATGGTGGCTTTCCTTGACCCGGAAATGCTGGTGACTTGACCTTGGCTGTGGAAAACAAGGCCGGCGAAGACTTGTAACTCGTCAGACGAGACGTGAATTCCTGCTCAATCTGGTTTCTCTTAGACTTGGCCATGGAGGTATGTTTCGGCGTACTCAGAGTTTCCCATATTGTTGTCTTTCTCCTGGATCAGACAATACACAGTAAGGAAGATCTTTGTAATATTGGTACGGTCTTGCATTACAATATTTGTTTAGAAAAGTAAACTATGTGTAATAAAATTATGGGTAACAGTGAGGTAGTGGAGATGCGTTTTGATAAGAATATTGAGACTATCGTGGACAAAGGAAGACAGCAAAGACATTTCAGGCACAGTGGAAGTTCAGCATATTATTTCTCTTTTCGTGCATAATCTAGCGGTTCTGTAGTGCAGGATTTAGTAAGGCAATTGGTAATTTCACTTACTAAACTTGGAAACACAGCTGCGGGCAGTTTGAAAGCATACCGCCATGAGCTAGTTTTCATACAATGGTATGAGTGCCGGTCATTCAAACATCAATAGAAAACTAAATGTTAGAATTGAATATTGCCAGTCTGGTGCTAATTGTTTTAATAGTTTTGTATTTTATTTTAAACGTACGCTCGGTATGAAATCAAGGCGTAGTCTAGACATGTGCTACTCCCTGGCCATCAGTGAACTCATTCTGTACTTCAGAACTACTTGTCAATTTACATCCCCAAGTGACGGACGAAAAGGCAACATTTTAATCCAACTGACCAGTATAGGGGTTGAACTCGCTACTTCAGCATCAACACAACGGAAGATTTGCACCTCATATTTCTATATGTTACCTCTATTAAAGTTATTGATTCTCACTACAGTTAACAAGAAAACTGACCTTGGTTTTAAGTCCTGATCTTTAACCTCTGTCTGCTCACAACTTTTGTCCTGCGTGAGTCAACACAAGATTAAATATACGTAAACAGACATGCAACGTAACAAGTCAAATATTATATAGCGAATGCTTAGTGGTTAGTGAATTTGCCCACCAAGAGAGTGTCCGTGTTTAATCCCCGAATAGACACAGGACAATTTTGTTTTGGTCATTACCAGGCTTCAAGGATCGATCCCTAGCTTGTAAATATTGAGCGCTAGACAGTAGTCAGAAGTTTCTGGAAATTATCTTGAAACTGAAAGTTGAAAAAAAAAACATCTAATGGCAGTGGAAATATGGTTTCTGGGGAAAATGCAAAGAATACCATGGCACTGACAGAAAAATCAATGAGCAAGTCCTACAAGGAGGCAAATGAAAACCGTAAACTTATTAGAGAAATTAGGCATAGACAATCAAAATGTTTTGGGCACGTTATGAGAAGAAATAAACTAGAGAAATTGGTGACAAATGGCAAGATTGAAGGGGAAAGAACAAGGGGAAGGCAGATAAGTAAATATCTAGATGGCTTGACCACAATGGCATGGTCAGGACAAGAACACAAAGAACACAGAGCTGATTCACCATTCTGGTCATCGTATAGGATGGCGAAATATAACCGCCCACACTCACCGGCATGGCACATGATGATGATGAGAGACTACAAGGAAGGCAGCTGACTACCTCGCCTTAATACCGTGTTGCCCCGAAAATAAGACCGAGTCTTATATTAATTTTAGCTAAAAAATGCAGTAGGGCTTTTTTTCGGAGGATGTCTTTCACACACACACACACACACACGCACGCACGCACACACACACACGCACGCACGCACACACACACACACATATTTCATATACAAAAATCTACATTTATTCATGTACAAAATTATACGTGTATTTCAAATACAATAACAAGCATGTCATCTTCGTATTTAACACGAGTGACGTATTGAATTATGAACCACATCCGTTCATTATCAAGTGCGCACCAGTGGCGTCTGTACTCCGACTGGCCATTCGGCAATAAGTCTCTCATTCTAGCTGACTATCTTAATTAAGGCTTATTTTAGGGGTAGGTCTTATATTAAAAGCATCCTGAAATATCGTGCTAGGGCGTATTATAGGGGTAAGTCTTATTTTCGAAGATACACGGTATGTTGTGGTCTAGACTATGAGAAATATACCTCTTCACACCCAGACTGCAGTAGCTACTATATGACCAACTAACATGGTATTTCTAGTACAGCCACCTGGTAGTATGCCTTAAAGATGGCTCCTCTACTCCACTATGATGTTGAAGGTAAGCTTGAGTCGTCAGTAAGAATTATATCAGTGACATGCATTCCTTAGTCTTCTTCTTGATCCTCCTCCTCATCACCCTTCTTCTTCTTCTTCTTCTTCTTCTTCTTCTTCTTCTTCTTCTTCTTCTTCTTCTTCTTCTTCTTCTTCTTCTTCTTCTTCTTCTTCTTCTTCTTCTTCTTCTTCTTTTTCTACTACTACTACTACTACTACTACTACTACTACTACTACTACTACTACTACTACTACTACTACTACTACTACTACTACTACTACTACTACTACTACTACTACTATAACTATTACTGTTGTAAGAGAGACCAATTTTGGTCCTCGAGACGAAGGTTGCAAATAGATTCCATAGATGTATTGTAAAGAAAAGACCAGTCGGACACAAAATCAGACTGCTATTGCTGCCATTAGTATTGGGTATCTTTGCTGGCCGTTGAAGACGAGGAAGAAACTCGTTTGGGAATGTCCCGACTGATGTAATGTCGGTTCTTGACTCAACTCAGCTCAACTTATATTGCAAATACTTTGGACTACAGGTGTAACTAACAGCGATTATCTGGGTGAAGTTACTAAAAGTAGAATACTGTATGCAACTATACATTTGGGAAAACAACTGTTTAGTTCGTGTAAGAAGATAGGCTTAGAACATCATTACGATCACTGGAAACATCAGCGGGGTGAGAGGCAGGGGCAGACCGTGAGAACAGATATTGAATGGACTCAGACGGTAGCAATGATGTGCATCATCAGCAGAGCTGATCCAGAATACCATGAACGGTGGTCTGTGGAGAAACATAAACGTCTTCGCCAGTTGGCAGGGTATATCATGAGGATAATGATGAAGATGGCCTTACATCAAAGATCATCTGCGACGAGACCACGAGGACGTCCAAGAAGAAAATGGATTGACGACATCAGAGACATTGTACAACCACACGGAATGACACTATCCAGTGCCGTCCACCGGGCGCTGGAACGAAAATTATTCCTCCCCCACGACGCTTGACGGCAGAAGTGGAAGATGATGATGATGATGATGATGATGAATGATGAAGATGGTACCATAATGATATTACCTTTACCCTTTCCATCGAGTAGAAAATGGCTACACATTTAACAACAACAACAACAACAAACTCAACAACATCAACATCTGTTGATTACCTTTGTATACTCATCACTGGGTGTTGCCTGGTCATCAGATTTCCCATGGTTAGAGTCACCTGCAGAAGCAACACTTGCTTCTGTTTGCCGTATGGTCGAGTCTGGGAATTTGCCAAGGTCATTCTTGTGCCACGATTTCCCATATTTGTAAACATGTGCCACGTGTGTCGTTGACCTGGCTGCAGAATCAACAGCCTGTTGATCTAAGTTCGAATTCAGATACGGCTCACTGCCTCTCAGTCTGTCAGAAGCTGCAAAAGACGCGGCGCCAGTCTGCCTGATGAGTCAGATAGTTCTTTTCTTCCGCCTGATTTCCCAGCATACGTGATTCGAAAAGCTTATCATGGCTATAGCTGTACTCTTTACTGATGGGCGATTGAGTAATTTGCTCATGGTAGGAAGGCGGTCTTGACACAGATTTCTTCCGGTATTGTCTGGTTCTGTCTAGGTCGCTTGGCATTTCACTCACACTAAATCGCTTCACTCTGACGTCAGAGGCGGTCTTTGCCAATGTTGTGGGGGTGTTTTCGAATCCAGGTGTGAATGAGCACTACAGATGAATAAACAGTGGATTGTAACTGTGTTTTAATGCATTTTATAGTAGTGACGACGATGATAATGAATGATGGTGATGTATGATGAATGTTGGTGGTGGTGATGATAATTATGATGATTAAATACGAGAATGATAATCATGATGATGGTAACTGAAGAAGAATAATGATAATTATGGATGGTAATGATGATGCTGGTGATGGTGATGATGAATGATGATAATTATGATTATCATAATGACGAATGATGATGGTGAATAATGATGATGGACGACGATGATGGTGGTGGTGGTGGTGACGATGATGAATGATGATAATGATGATAATGACAATCATGATGAAGGTACTGATAATTAATATCATAATAATGAATTATGATGATGAATGATGGTAATGATAAATGATGATGAAAATGATAATGAATGAAGACGGATGATGATAATGATGAATCATGATTATATTAATGAAGATGAATTTTAATGATAACAATGATGCTGATGATGTGTCTGAGTTTGCACATGATGATGATGATGATGATGATGATTATCATCATCATCATCATAATCATCATCATCATCTTCTTCTTCTTCTTCTTCTTCTTCTTCTTCTTCTTCTTCTTCTTCTTCTTCTTCTTCTCTATTGCTATTATTGTATTAATATCTACATTAACCATCTGGGGTTTGCCTGTATGCTGCTACAGTTTCACAACTTATTATAGATTCTAGATTGTCATCCCAGTCTGCAAGAATGATTAACAAACAGTTTTATTAGAAATCGATTGATAGCGACTTGGACTTGTTACTTGGTATCGTCAGAAATCCTGGCTTTGATATCTGACCTTTGGGGGAGAGCTGTATTATTTTATTTGCACAGCAAAGCTACGATCGTTAAATTAATTGCTTCATTGTCAACTATCTGCATGTTAGTGGGTTTTTGTTTTGTTTCAGTCAAGCGTGCATTTGTTTGTTTGTTTTTGGCTGTTCGTTTTTTGTTTGTTTATTCAAGCTGTCGTAGAAATAATGTAGTCGTTCTTGTAGTCGACAGTTTTCTGAAATATCCTTGTTCCCTCTGTTCCCGCACTTCTTGGCGACCCATTGCTGCATAGTTGAAATAACATTCTTCGTACTATCTCTTTCGTATCTGGTTAGCTCATTGCTGCATCTTAAAATAGTTTTCTTCTCATTGCCCTTTTATCCTTTGATGACCCATTTCTTCATTCCGATGTTTATTAAAATTAAGAGAATTGTTTTCATGAGCTGCCAGTTGTTCACGGTCACTCTTTGGTGTACCTTGTGATAACACTTCTTTTATTTAATCTTTTCCTACATCAATCTTGATTTGATGTGATAAGAGAGATTTACCTGTTCCAGATTTTATCTATAATACATTGTACATTCTACGGACATTCCACGGCTGAATCTATAACACATTTTCCATTCTTTGTGCTCTGATCTGGATATATAACACATTTTCCATGAAAGAGATGTGAAATATTCAAGATTTCATTCAGACAAGCTGTAGAAACAGCTTGCGCTAAACTTAAATCGGAGAACAAAATATTAAACATTAAATATTACGAGACGTGTGGATTATAAAGTATTGATTGCAGAGAATGGACATTATCTTCATCTTTCAATTTATAACGATATTATGATGTTGTTTGTCCATCAAGAATGATGATGACCATTCATTTCATCCAGTGGGGTTGAAAGTATGGAGCCGTGAGTTCTAAGATGGCTGATGAGGCCTATTTTGGCTCGAAATGTGCTTTGACAATGTGGGAAAAGAATGCTTGACGTTCCAGGAGGAGGATCTCCTGCAGTGGTTTTTCTGTCCAGCCTTTTCTTCACAGCTCTTGCAGTCCTGGTCGCTTCACAAGTGACTGCACACTTATGTAATGATGCACGCCACGAATTACGGTCTTTAGCAGCAGTCTCCCAGGTGAACGCTATTATACTGTTAAAAATAAAAAGAAAAAAGAAACGCAACATTTTTGGCGTTACTTTTATAAAAGATATTCGCTGACTGGACATCTGTCGACCTATCGACTGTGTCCTCAGTCGACCTATCGACTGTGTCCATCTAGTCATTAACATCTCGTGGTTACCTGAATTGTATTCACCTCATGATTCGTGTGGCCATGAAAGAAGTCAAGGTCAGAACAAAATTTTTGAAAATAACTGGTGACAGGTTCATGATAATCCCGTGAAACGTACTAAAACACAAAACTATCTGACAATATTATTGAATGCCTATAAAAGATAGACGCTCCTCGAATAAATACAGTTGAAAATTCAATGTGCAAGTATGGCTCATCTCACTACAGAACAACGACTCATCATCATTGGACGTTACAGGCTGGACAGTCACAAAGTGTAGTAGCAAGAAAATTTAATGTGTTTAGAAACACCATTAGTCGCCTTTGGAGGCGAGTTCAAGAATCTGGCTCAGTGGCAGACCGGCCGCGCAGTGGAAGATCCAGAATCACAACTGTTGCCGAGGACCGCTCCATACGGGTGCGTCACCTTAGGAATCGATTTGCATCTGCGTCCTCCACCAGTCCAGTCAATGCCAGGAACGATACGTCGCTGAAATTCTTCATCCTCACGTCCTTCACTTCTGGCTACACAAATGTCGATTTTTCAGCATTATAACGCTCGACCTCATATGGCACAACTAACCACCCAGTTCCTCGCTGACAACAACTACCAGACCATTCCGTGGCCAGCCATGTCTCAGACAATAATGTTGCGTTTTTTTTTTTTTTTTGAACAGTATATAAACATGAGACATTTGGTGTTAAAATTAAATTCTAAGAGATTATAAATTACTATTATCTCCAAGAAGAAAGAAACAACACACTATGGCATCCAATTAAGTAAAAGAAATCTTAAACAGATCAATCATATCATCCATCTGTGGTCGGTTATATCACCAGAAGAAAGACCCATTGTAAAGATTAAGATAGGAATAGCAATTGTAAAATTTCCCTAAAGTAATGATATAAATTATTTTTCGTCAATACCAAATTATAAACTGCAGTGACAAAAGAAGTGTTAGAGAGCTATAGAGAACGTATACTCTTGCATGCGTGTGAAACACGGACAATCAGCAGACATGACGAGGAACTTCTAATGAAAGCAGAAGTGTGGTTTCTGACAACAAAATGCAAATACAACAATGAATTATGATTAAAGCTTGAGAACGATAACAATGATATTGATGATCATGATAGTAATGATATATATATATATATATATATATATATATATATATATATATATATATATATATATATATATATATATATATATTGCGTTCGCTCGCTTTGAACTCAAGCGTAGTTCATACTTGCGCTACAACTTCTAGTGCACTGGACTGATTTTTGCGTGTGGACTAGCTTTCCCTTTTTAAAGTGTCCCTCGCTATCAGGCACACCCACTCCGACTTCAAAGGTATTTATAATTTACGTCCACAAGTCAAGGACGAGAAGTCAACATTTTAGTCCAGCTGACCGGTGTAGGGGTAGAACCCTCTACCTCGGCACTAGCATACCAGATGTTTGAGAACTAGTGTTCTTATCCATTCGAAAATGTTGGCCTATTACAGGGTGTATTTTTAATGACTGCAGTGTTTGAAAATATTGCCGGTACAAGGTTTGTATTTACCTATTATGTTGCATGAACTTTACAGAGGGTGAATACAAAACTTGGACCGGCAATATTTTCTAACACTGCACAGTCATTAAAAATACACCGTATATAATAAAGAGCTAACATTCGCTACCAAAGTTAACACACACCAACAGGTGACACATCACAATACTTCATCGTGAAAGACACAACTCAGCACTCACCCGTGGGATGTTGCAGGCACCTTCCTGGCCATCTGCAAACCTGTCTTGATGAGCATGTGCTTGTCAGCTTCCATGGACTTCTTCATGACGTTCCTGTCCGAGTGTACATCAGCAAGATAACAATGACATAAATAAAGACGATGACGGCATTTGCTGTCTCAGAGAATGCAACGTAAAATTAAAGTTATTTCAGGGTAGGTCAGGCTTTAAACCTTGATCAGCAACTGGTTTAGTATTGAAGTTCCGACAAATTGACAGTTAGAGCACTGCTTTGCTGATGCGTCTTGTTCCAGATGTATTGGTGTCACCTTTTCTCTGGAGTAAACTAGGCAGGCTGAGAGACGGATCATGCTGCTTGGCCTACACATGGTCTCCACAATTCAGCCCAGGCTTTGTGCTATTAGGTTGGGGGGGGGGGGAGATATAAATCCATTCCTGATCCCCGCCAGGGGTTGTAGTTATTATGCCTTTTTTTTAAAAGCCAAAATTTAACAAACCATGGTCTGTCATGAGGGTAAAGTGCCAATGTGAGTAAGTGAGGATTGCACATAACATTCTTAATATTGTGAAATGCTTCTATTTGGGCTATTCTATATCTAACATATTTAATAATCTTCCATTTGCTTTTGCTATTATCGAATATGGCGTTCACGTATTAGATCATAGCAGATAGAAGAAACATTCATGAAGGTAAATGTTGGCCCAAGCAACAGCAGCATTTCACAAGGTAAAGAACAGAATGTGCAATATAGCTTTTGCAGCCGAGGTGAGAAAGACAGTTTGTAAGAGCTAAATCAGATCAATCCAGATGTAAGGAAGCCAATCATGGACACTTAGAAACCGTCAAAGGGAGATTATATGGAAACTACAGATATGTGGTTTGATTGAATAATGAGGAGAACACCACTGGCACAAACACACACACGCACATATGCATATATATATATATATATATATATATATATATAGATATATATATATATATATATATATAATATATATATATATATATATATAATCACCATCCATTCAAGTGCCTTGCCGACTAACGGAGGCCTTCATTCTTCTCCACAAATATAGAACTCCGTCGACATGGATTAATTCATGCGTTGACTCCCTTCTGTGACATGACACTAGACTGTCCATACTTTTTTTCGACAAATCTTTCTGGTTGTGACATGTTCCAATTTTTTTTCAACCACAATGTGGCCAAACATAAAAACTGCCTCTTATTGATGTTTTTGATAAATTATCTTTGCTGCTTCATCATCTAGTGCCATGCCGATAAGCGTGGGCTGTCATGTTTCGCCATTTTACACGATCACCGTGTCGTGGATCAGTTCCGTGTTCTTGTCTGGACCATGCAGATGGCCAATATAAACATTCCAGATATTTACGTCTCCTCCGTCTCCCGTGCTCTCTTTTACCCCCTCAATCTTGTCAGTTATCATCAAGTTCTCCAGTTTTTCTCTTCTCATAACGTTACCCCAATCAAATCTTGACTGTCAGATTGCTACTGGTACTATTGGTGTTGGAAACTCTTCCGTTGGCTTTCTGCTGACTGGGGGGACGGAGCGCTTCTATCGGAAATGCCCCGAAATACTGTGATGTCCGGTTTATTAAATCAATCAATCAATCAATCAATCAATCAATCGTGACTGGTCTACGTCTAATTTCTCTAATCATGTTTAAGGTCTTAAACTGACTTGCTCATGGCAGACTCAAACCCTGCACGTTTCACTACTCTACAGTTTACGAACATGCACTAGTCTCGCACCACTTACCTAGCTCGATCGACCGTCTTCAGACTCTCCCCCAGCCTAGCATCAATGCGGGCTAGATCTCTCAGTTTGGCATCGTCGTACTCTGACCTCTGAACTCTGCCGAGACTGATCCCCTGGTAGGTGTTCTTATAGCGGGACATGACTCTGCCACGTCAGTGAAGTCCTATTTCAGTCTGTAGTATGGTCTAATCCAGCTTTTGCGGAAGATAAACATGCCAAATTATTAAAGAATGATGATGTATTCTGTATTTATTTGAATGATGATGTTTTCTGCATTTCTTTGAATACAGAACTTCAGCACTCTCTTTCTTACATTCAATTATAGTGACTTATTGCTTAAGATACTATTCATTGTCTGAAATGCAGCTTTTGCTTGCTCTATTCTGTTCTTAATCTCTTTTCTTCCATCTGATGGTAATAATACCTGAAGCTCATACCATTGTGAAAATCAAAGCAATGCGGTCTGATTCCAAATACTCGGCAGCTGATTTCGAATCGGACATGCGGAATTCACTGCATTCACTTTCACTAAGCCTCAGACGCCATATAATTTCCAGAACATTCTAAACATTTATTGGGTACCAATTTTACAAGATGGCGGACACAGAAAAATTGCTAGGAAAACATAGTTATTCAACTGCTGTAGACTGAACCCAAATCATTTCTGTAATAAGCAAGAGCATCAACTACTATTCCAAAGGTCAGCATGGCCCAATGGTTAAGATCGCTCGTTCTTAAACATCCGGTGTGCTGATACCGAGGTGGCCTGTTCAACCCCTTCACTGGTCAGTTGGGCTAAAATGTTGACTTCTCATCCTTGACTTGGAGACCTAAATTACAAGTACCTCTGAAGACTAAGTGGGTTCACCTGCTGGCGAGGGACACTGACAATAGGGTAAGTTAATCCACGTGCAATAATCAGCGCACTAGAAGTAGTAGTAGGAGTGATGGCTACGCTTGAGTTCATAGCGAGTGAACTAAATTTAAAAAAAAAAAAAACTACAATGCCATGGCGGCTTTTGGAAGTGACGGTTGTTTAATGGCGGCTTTCTGGAAGTGAAGGTTGTTCCATAGGCGGATTCTGGAAGTGACGGTTGTTTAATGGCGGCTTCTGGAAGTGACGGTTGTTTAATGGCGGCTTTTGGGAGTGACGGTTGTTTAATGGCGGCTTCTTTGAAGTGACGGTTGTTTAATGGCGGCTTCTTGAAGTGAAGGTTGTTTATGGCGGCTTCTGGAAGTGACGGTTTGTTTAAAATGTCGGCTTTTGGAGTGACGGTTGTTTAATGGCGGCTTCTGGAAGTGGACGGTTGTTTAAATTGCGTCTTCTTGGAAGTGACGTGTTTAAGGGCGGCTTTTGGAAGTGACGGTTGTTTAATGGCGGCTTCTGGAAAGTGACGGTTGTTTAATGGCGCTTTTTGGAAGTGATCGGTTGTTTTAATGGCGGCTTTTGGGAGTGACGGTTGTTTAATGGCGGCTTTTGGAAGTGACGGTTGTTTACTGGCGGCTTCTGGAAGTGACGGTTGTTTAATGGCGGCTTCTGGAAGTGACGGTTGTTTAATGGCGGCTTCTGGAAGTGACGGTTGTTCCATGGCGGCTTTTGGAAGTGACGGTTGTTCCATGGCGGCTTCTGGAAGTGAAGGTTGTCCCATGGCGGCTTTTGGAAGTGACGGTTGTTCCATGGCGGCTTCTGGAAGTGAAGGTTGTCCCATAGCAGATTCTGGAAGTGAAGGTTGTTTAATGGCGGCTTTTGGAAGTGACGGTTGTTTAATGGCGGCTTCTGGAAGTGAAGGTTGTCCCATGGCGGCTTTTGGAAGTGACGGTTGTTTAATGGCGGCTTCTGGAAGTGAAGGTTGTCCCATGGCGGCTTTTGGAAGTGACGGTTGTTCCATGGCGGCTTCTGGAAGTGAAGGTTGTCCCATAGCAGATTCTGGAAGTGAAGGTTGTCCCATGGCGGCTTTTGGAAGTGACGGTTGTTTAATGTACCAGTGTACAGGAACTCGCAAGACATGTTGTTTTTGTTGATATAAAGTTTATTTGCACATGATGACAATCGGCTTCTTGTCTTGTCAAAAAGACTGATGTTAACCTCCTCTCAAGTCAAAGGCCGGATCTTAACTGCCCTTGCCAACCCAATACGTCACGATTGAGCATCTCCTTCCCTTTCACTCTCGATGCTCAATCGTGCTGTATCTGTTTCCCACTAGATTCTAATAATACCCCAGTACTCCCTTACTGTTACACCTCCCCATGTTGAATAAAGAATTTTCCTTATAAAGGAAAACTCTTTACTCCTAATCCCCATACTCTATTCCCTCTTTTTCCTCTAATCTTCCCTAAAATCAGCTCAAGTTTGAGTAAATAATATATCTTTTAACTCTTCTCCCAGTTATATGGTCAGCTAGTAACCCCCCCCCCCCCCCCCCCCATATACTTCTTCTTCGAACTTTCTTTGTATAATACCTCGTACCACGTATGGTAACTCTGTTAATCCAAACAGTCCTTCTCTCCTTTCTATTTCCCCAAAACTATATAGCTATCCACTATATATTTCTACTTTTCTGGTTCTTTCTTGGCTCCTCCTGTTTCCTGTATCAAATATACATATTATAAGAACAGCTCATAAATTCTTTATCGAAATTTTTGAACTTATAAAATTTCTCACTCTTCCGAAAACCCAGGACGTACAAAAACAATGTAGTTAGAAAAAGTAAAGAAGCGGTGCGCACCTAGTAAGAAGCATAAAGAATGAATACACGACATGACCACATGTACATACAGCAATGCACATTTAAGACACTCACCCTTTACCTCCCTTGCCAATAAAAAAATTTTGTAAAATAATTTTTTAAAACACCTTATGAAATATATCTTTGTTCGTTATAAAACAATTTGGCATAAGTTTTCATAAACCTTATATATTCCACATTGACATTGCCAACCACAATTCTGTTCCTTTTTCGTTATCTCACCTTTTACCATGAGCCCATGTTCATACTTTATGAACACCTTTAATATAATTAACGCTGGTATTTCACAGCACCTATATCTTGCCCCCGTACCTCCCATACTCATATACTGCCATTTACAGTCTTCCCCCTACCTTATATCAGTGGGACAAAGTAGTTTTTTTATCAACTCTTTTCTGAACGAAAAACCTTAAGCAAAACCTCATCTATTTAAAACTTAAACTTCCTTAACTAACTTTATAATCATATAACTCAATATACCAAACCATTCATGTAATCGAAATAAAATGAACACAACCCCCAAACTAATCTAAAGAAAAAAAACACATTTTTAAAATGACATAACATGCATGTTATCAAATCAGAATAAAACATTCTATTACTACCTATCACTATTGGACACTTTTACGGCCCAATAGTTTTTATCAACTCAAATGCTAGGAACACAATCACCCTATTCTAAATCAATTAATCAAACAACAACAATCATTTTTCAAGACCAAATCAAGAAAAAAAACTTATAATGAGGGACTAAAACTTAGGCTCAATAAAACAACCAAACAGTAGCCATCATTTTCCAGTACCAACTCAAGCATAAAAACATATTATATATGACTCATGACTCAAACAATTATAACTACGTATAGTGACCCACCAACATTGGCCTCTCATACTAAGTAAAATAACGCATATCTATTTATACAGGTCATTCCAGTATTTCTATGACCGAGAAAACTAAACATTTCACTGTCCATCTGTATATCTGTTAACTACAGACTAAATAGAATCACATCTGTTCTATCTACATAAACAAATCAGTAACCAACATTTACCATACCATTTTTTTATCTCCATAATCTTTACTCCTAACAGCACATAACATCCGGAATAAGTAAGCACTGTAAACTACATTGTACCAATACCTCAAGACCACTTCCACCGTTTCGTATACTTCTTCAAGCATCCCTTTCACTTCTAAATCCTGAAACATATAACTTGCCATCTGCAGTACTTTCAAATATCTATCTCCTACGTTTCCACTTCTTCAACAACTCCAAGTTTCTTTGAATAAGTGCTAATTCTACCTCAATATCTTCTTCTTCGTACAACCTATTAGTTTCCTCCATACTACTACTAGACTCTGACTTTTCATCCATTTCTTCTTCTTCGTCTGTATGTCTCTCTTTAGCTGCCGCTAATCTCTTCCGTTCAACATCCCACCTAATTTGTCGATCACTATTTCTTAAGGATCTTTCTAGTAGAGGCATATCTTCTCCGCTTGTTGAATAATCCCTAATTCTCCTCTGTCTTTTCACTTCTTTATCTCTTTGATTGTCCATTCTTCTTTTCGTTGCTTGTCTAGTATTTTTAAATGGAGCACCTATTTCTTCTTCCATACTATCATAATGAGTTTCATTCACCTTTTCTTCTTCCATTGTTTTCGGAATTGTCTGTTCCTGAGTATCTTCGTAACTTGGATTTGCTAGCAACTGATTTTGTTCTGGTTCTTTTCTAAGACCTGGGGTTACTGTAGCTCCTCTGACAACTTGTTCATCCAAATATTTTGTGTCTGAATAATAATTATTATTATAATTATTATTTTCTATCTCATCTTCATCTCTTCTTAAGTGTTCAACGTGTGCCCTTGCTATATGTGCTGTGACCTGGTTCTTTATAATATACGATACATTACCTAGTTTTTCCAAAACGTAATACCCTGGAATCCAACGAGCATCAAACTTAGAGTTTCTTCTATGCTTCTTGTAATAAACTCTATCACCTACCTTAAACTCCTGTAATTTTGTATTTACATTTTTGTACTTTTTCTGTCTTTCCCTAGCTTTAATTATATTATTCCTTAATCTTACGTGTGCTTTATGCATTTCCTGTATTATAATCTCTTGGAATTCTTCACCCATATATTTCCGTCTAGGTTTTAATAGATTATCTATAGGTAGTATTGGTTCTCTCCCGTGTATTAAATAAAATGGTGAAAAACCCGTGCTCTCATTTTGATTTGTACGAATAGCGCTAAGGGCAGGTCCCAAAAATAGATCCCAATCTTTTTCATGTTCATCAATAATCTTTGCTATAATGTCGTATAACGTCCGATGTTGACGTTCGTTTCTAGCATTTGAAGAAGGTCTATAATATGAGGTCTTTATATGTTTTATATTTAAATCTTTTAAGTAACTTTTCGAATTTTTTATTTACAAACTCTCTACCATTATCTGTAAGTATACTTTGTGGGCAACTAAACCTTGGTACGAACTCTTGTAAAAAAATATTAATGACAGTATCTGCGCTCTTATCTGGGATTGCATAAACTTCCGGCCAAAGACTGTAGACGTCTACTATATGAATTAAATACACATTTCCTGACAATGTTCTAGGGTGTGGACCCGATATATCTAAACTAATCTTTTGCATTGGGAACTGAGGAATATCTGTGTCTTGTAAGGGACACTTTATTGTTTTCATGTTCCTTAATCTGCATTTTTCACACGTATCTACATATTTGCATGTAGATTTAAACAAGTTTGGCAAATAATATTTACTTGTAAGTGCTTTCACCAATTTGTCTCTACCGAGATGTCCATTTTCATCGTGATATGCTTTTAAAAGTTCATTTTCTAAATGCTTTGGAATATATTTCCTTAGCTGTTCGTTCCTTTCACACATATAGTATAACTGTCCATCCTCTTGTAAAACCAAATAATTCCTTTTATATTTGTTATCTTCTGTTTCTCGTAATTTTTCTTTTATTTGTATGACTTTCGGGTCCAACTCTTGCTCTTCTTTCATATTAAATTGTGCTAACTGTAGGTCTTCTTCCCTATGTTCAGACTCTTGATCCGATGGTAGACTATCAAATTCTTCCCTATTTATTATAGCAGAATCTAAGATATTTACTTGCCAATTTCGGTCGTCTATCTCTGGTTCAGCTTCATCTTCTGTATCTCCTGATGACTGTGGGATATGGAATTCTAGACAATAAATCAGCGCATGTGTTAATCCTACCTGGGATGTACTCAATTTTCGTGTTGTACCCCTGTAGATTCAATGCCCACGTCTGTATTTTCCTGTTCTGCACTGGAGCTTCTAAAAAAGACTTTAAAGGCATATGGTCAGTTCTAATAACAAAATTTGCGTTATGTAAGTAGTAATTTAGTTTTTGAAGAGCGTAATGAATTGCGTAAGCCTCCTTCTCAATAGTCGTCCATTTTCTTTGTGATCTGCTAAGTTTATGCGACAAGAAGTAGATAGGCCTTTCATTTTTAACCCCTGGTATTCCAGACTCTTTTCCTTCATATGGTTGCACCAAACATGCTCCTACTGCATTGTCCGAAGCATCTGTGTACAGTATTAACTGTTTGTTTAAGTCTGGATGCGTCAACAGTGGTACCAGTGTTAAGCTGTTTTTTAAATACTCGAACGCTTTTTGACACTCATCATCCCATTTAAACCTAGCGTATTTGCCTGTTAAGTTTGTAATAGGTTCAGCTATCTTTGAAAACGCTGGGACAAACCGCCTATAATACGCACATGTTCCTATAAAAGCGCGTACTTCCTTAACGTTAGTTGGAGCAGGTAACTCTTTAATAACCTTTATCTTGTCCTGGTCTGGTTTTATACCTTCTCTATTTATAATATACCCCAAATATTTTGTTTCTGTCTTTAAAAATTGGCATTTACTAAGCTTTAACTTCACATCATGCTTTCTTAACCTGTCAAATACTAGTCTAATATGTTTCAAATGATCTTCCACATCTCCTGTAGTAAAAATCAGAATATCATCAATATAGGCAAGAGCGAACTTTTGCATACCTTCTAAAACTTCATTTATTAAGAGCATATAGTGAGAGGGTGCAGTTTTGACGCCAAAAGGCATTCGTAAGAATTCGTAAGAGCCCATATGAGTACAAAAGGCACTTTTCTTTTGCGCGTCTCTTGACATCGGAATACACCAGAATCCTGACCTTGCGTCCAGCGTCGTGAAATATGTAGAGCCATTAAGCAGCCCCAAAATATCATCAATTACTGGCAGTGGGTATGCTACATTCTTGGTGATTTTGTTCAACGCCCTATAATCGCAACAGAAGCGACTCGAACCATCGGGTTTGGCCACTATGACGACCGGAGATGACCATTCTGACTTCGATCTTGTTATTATTCCTGCTTTCAACATCTCTTCTATCGCCTTTTCCACGATTTCTCTATTTCTTAATGGAGTTCTATATGGTTTTAAACTTATTGGTGGATGATCTCCTGTGTCTATTTCCATTGTAACTGTTTGCGTCTTTCCCAATTCTAAATCATTAACCGCAAACACATCCTGATTTTGCTTTATAAGTTGTTCTAACACTTCCTTATTTTCTGGCGGAGCTTTTAACTGTGACAACAATTCTTGTTCCCTTGTTATTTTGTCTAGTGAATGTATTTGGGCTTTATTTCCTCTGGATGGATGGATCAATTCCTCCATTCTGACATTCCCTCTTCTTCTGCGTCCGCGTCTGTCATTTCCCCTTTCACTAGAAGTTTCTGAATAACTTGTTCCCGACACTTCTGCTCTATCCGTTGCCAATATGTCACTAATGTTATGATCTAGTTTGGCTATCACACATCCTCTGTATAATTTGATTTCTCTACCTGTGTTGTTGATAACCATCACTGGAAAGGTTAAGTGTTTATCCAACGCTATTATTCCATCCGGAACTTCCAAACCAGGCTCATCAATTATTTCCTCTTGTAACTCAGTGATTCTGACTGTGTTTCCTTCCACATAATATGGGTTTCTCTTCAGCTTCGCTTGTATCAAATTAACCGACTGTGGTTTTAACGTCGTTGTCATTTTAACTCTAACTAGTGCTGATATATGCATGTCTTCTTCCATATCTATATAGACGTCCCTGAATTTTAATTTATGTAAATCATAGAAAAGTCTTACTCCATTTTTTATTAAAAAATCTCTTCCTATTAACATGTTTCTATTTAAACCCTTCACTACATGAAAAAGGTGTCTTATGTTGATCCCTCCTAACTTAAAATTTATCATTGTTTGTCCAATTACTTGTAAATTCTGTCCAGTAACAGAGTGTAAATTATTATGACTCTTAAATACTCTACAATTTCTTACTATTTTGTATAGAAAACTTTCTTTTACTACACTAACCTGAGCTCCCGAATCAATTAATGTACGAACTCTATACTTTCCTATTTCTATTATACAAGAGCTATAATCTGTTTTATCTTCTATAAATTTCTTGACTTCATCTAGTTGAAAATATTCTCTGTTCGACCTATTATACCTGTTATTAACATATTCTCTAACCCTTGGGACCTTATTATTTACCCTCCTATCATAGGTCCTGTCTAATAGGTAGGGCGCCGATTTTCCTGTGTTCTTGTACCTGTAAAATTCCTGTGTCCATCTACAACATTCCTACTCACCCTATTATTGTCATGTCTACCCTGTGTATTCGACTGGACACGCCTGTTATTACAAAAACGAGAAACATGTCCCCGTTGACCACAAACCCAACAGACAATATTTGTACTATTTGTGTTGACTACTGTTTCTCTTGTAGGGTATCTCATATTTCTTCTTTCCTCGTTATCATATCTATTTCTACCTTGTAACGTCTGTATTCCTCCTCTCCTATTCCATCCGAATCTTGTTTGTCCTATTTCCATAGGTTCCTCAACTCTGTCGTCTCGATTACTTCCCACTTCTCGTCCTGTTCTTAATCTAAACCTACGTCTCAAATTTTCCTCTTGTACCGCGATATCCACCGCTTGTGATAACCTCTCAGGGTTTTCCCTCATCAACTTAAGTTTCAAACCATCGGATTTTATGCCATCTACAAAAATCCCTACTAACATCCTTTCCACCTCCTCTCCTCGTACATTCTGTCCTAAGAATGCTTCTTCAGCCAGGTTAATCAATCTATCGCTGAACAATTGTACCGTCTCTCCGTTATTTTGTTTAGCCTGCCTCAACACCGAAAATGCATGTTGTGGATCCGTTATTTCTGCATATTTCCTTGCTAGGTCTTCTTTGAATTGTTCCCATGTCTCATCTACTCTAGCCTCTAACTTTCTTCTTATATGATCCGAAACCGGTTCCGTTGCCGTCTGATAAGCCAGTCTCATTTTTTCTTCATCTGTTGCTGAGATTAAATAGGCATATTTTTCTATGGAAGTGACCCATTTCTTAAAGTCTCTGGCCTGTCCACTAAACTTCACAATTTCTGTTGCCATCCCTTGTTGTTTAATCACCATATTAAGTCGGCCTACTGCTGTTCCCACGCCTGTCAAAACCTGTGCTAAGGTGTCCTGTTCCGCCATGCTGAAATATACTGAAACAAAGCAAGCAAAGAACCACACAATTTCAACTTCTTAATTTAAGGAATACACTCACTTGTTTCGTAAAACTACAGTTAGTTTCTAGGTTTGGGAACCACACAATTTCAACTTCTTAATTTAAGGAATACACTCACTTGTTTTGTAAAACTACAGTTAGTTTCTAGGTTTGGGAACCACACAATTTTACCCTGATTTTGTTTCCTGACTCAAGCACGTACTTTCTTCGACTCGGCGTCAGATTTCGTTCGATCACCAGGAGCCTGTGTCAGCTGAAAATCAGTCGCGGAGTTCAGGTAGCAGAGTTCAGGTAGTCTGTCTCTTCCCCCAGGTAATTTCGTCACTTCTCTAGGGATGCCGGGATAATCTTCAACCCCTGGTTGGGTCCCATCTGAGATTTCTAGCCTTTGTTTTCACCCCGGGTGGGGTACATCATCGACGTCTTGAGATAGCGACAACGTAGGTGGCGGCTTGAAAATAGCAAAACTCAGGCTATGGTAAGCCCTTTTGATAACGCTAAAGTTCAGACAACGGCTATGTTGAGCCTCTTGAGGTATACATTTGCGAAGCAGCGGTTATGACAAGCCTCTGGAGTTGTACTATGCAAAGCGACGGCTCTACCAAGCCTCTTGAGTTGTACAATGAAAAGCAACGGCTATATCAAGCCTCTTGAGTTGTACTATGCAAAGCGACGGCTCTACCAAGCCTCTTGAGTTGTATAATGAAAAGCAACGGCTATATCAAGCCTCTTGAGTTGTACTATGCAAAGCGACGGCTCTACCAAGCCTCTTGAGTTGTAAATTTGTTATCTCAAGTCTCTGTAACAGCCTTACAGAGGACCACCCCTGGGCGGGCTTTCGGCCTCTGTATTTGCAGATTACTGAATTTTACTGGGCATCACTTCACTGGTTGTTCTACCACGTGCCGAAACTGTTTCTAGGAGTTATTTGACCGGAGCATGGAACAATAACAAGCGGTTCCCGACCTTGAAAAAAAAACCTCGAACAGACAGTAGCTCCTTTTAAAAACTGGTTCGAGAAAACGTCTGTTCTAAATACCTTTTTTTAGGCAGTCTGGTCTGGATCCTTTGATGGTTTACTAGTACTTCGGATTGCGTCCGCGACGGCCAAATCCAGTATCGTGGTTAAGCGGCACCATTTCGAGTCCTATACCAGTGTACAGGAACTCGCAAGACATGTTGTTTTTGTTGATATAAAGTTTATTTGCACATGATGACAATCGGCTTCTCGTCTTCGTCAAAAAGACTGATGTTAACCTCCTCTCAAGTCAAAGGCCGGATCTTAACTGCCCTTGCCAACCCAATACGTCACGATTGAGCATCTCTCTCCCTTTCACTCTCGATGCTCAATCGTGCTGTATCTGTTTCCCACTAGATTCTAATAATACCCCAGTACTCCCTTACTGTTACATTGTTCCATGGCGGCTTCTGGAAGTAAAATATGTCCCATGGTGGATTCTGAAAGTGAATGTTCTCCCATGGCGGCTTCTAGAAGTGATGGATGTCCTATGGCGGCTTCCGGAAGTAAAATTTGTCCTTCATTTCCAGGGCGGCTTCTGGAAATGAAGGTTTTTTCCATGGCGGACTCTGGAAGTGAAGGTTGTCCCATGGCTTCAGGTTTATTCCCATGCAGTTTCCTGCTATGAGACAGTGATATGTAGTCTTTCCCTCTGTTAAAATAATTAGCTGCATATCATTTACAGGACGTCGCAGTGAACCCCAGCAATATTCGCCTGTTTGTGATTATTGGCAAGTTTACGTCCAGTAGTTAGCCAATGCTTTCTGAACGGCTAGCACTCACACCATTTTATGAACACCATACGCAAGGCGGTCTGGTGTCTAGTCCCGCCCAGCAGTGTTTCGACTGCGGTATGCGGGGTTACGAATTGCGTCCTTTACACCTTCGCCACGGCACCCTTCTTTTTTTTTTTTTTGCATATCCTTTACATGACATCGCTGTCAACACCAGCATCTTTCAGCTGTATGTTGATTTCTTGGCAAGATTACGCTCAGTAGTTTGCCATTTCTTTCTGAGCGGCCGGCTCACATACCCCGTAAGTTACCGATGCGATTCGAACCACTGCTGATTCTCACCGTCATCACGTCACCGACGAGAGTATACGAGATTACGGAGAAAAGTCGCTAACCTCTAAGCCACGAAGCCGGGCGCCCTTCTTTAGTGGACGATAAATGTCAGATCCTCGCCATAACATTATCAGAGTAAACCAGCTGGCAAATACCTTAACGCGCCTCCGGTAAAAGTTACAAGAAGGTAAATCATCACCAGTATATGCCACGCCGATGAGCGTGGCGGTCATTTTTCGCCATTTCACACGATCACCAGAGTTGTGGATCACTTCTGTGTTTTTGTCTCCATTATTCCATGTGACCAAACCATCTAGGTATATCTATCTGTTCTTTTATCCGCCTTATATCCCCTTGTTCTTTCCCTCTCAATTTTGCCAGTTATCACCAAGTTCTTCAGCTTATTTCTTCTCGTAACTTCTTCTTCTTCTTCAGCATACCGAACCATTGAGGTTCTTTGCTGCAGATACAATCCGTCTCCATTCGTCTCTCTGGTTGACCTTCTCTTGCCAGTCGTTGATTCCAAGTGTTTGTAGGTCTGTATTTATATTATCTCTCCACCGTCTTCTTGGTCTACCTAGGGGTCTACGGTCATTTATGTCCTGAGTGTAAGCGAAGTTTTATTCTTTCTATATGCCCCAGACATTGTAGTCTATTAGCCTTAATGATTATTTTCGTAACGCGGCCAAATAATCTTCACTGTTTACATCTAATTTCTCTAATCAGTTTACGGTTTCCATTTGTTTCTTGTAGGACTTAGCTCATATGTTTTTCTGTCTGTCCGTGGTATTCTTTACATGTTCCTCGCAACTACATTTCCACTTCCATTAGATGTGTTTTAGTTTGTCCACATTTCACATCCATACAAAATTACAGGTTCTAATAAGGAAGTTACAGATCTGATTTCCCCACCAAGAAGAACCTAGAGGAGAATTGAACCAATGATCACCATACAGGCAGGTAAGAGCTGCAACCACTGTACTATCCAAACTCCATGACAGTAACACATGGCTAGTGAAAGATAGTAACAATAAAAAGTCCATTGTTTTGATACAGTTCATCAATTATTCCACAGCGCTGAGTTTACTACGTTACGTTTATTGCAGCAACGAGGCTGGTAAAATTGTGCAGTGCAACCATAAACCAGCAACGTTTTCCATCTTAGAGCCATCGTAAAGTGAATTCCATTGCACTCTTTCTTGCAAGTGAAATGGCGGTAGCGCAATGGCTAGGAGGCTTGCCTTTCCACCGATGGATGTATGTTCGAAACCGCAGCAAGACGAGGATTTAAAACAAAATTGACCTGATTAGTAGGTCTATTTAAACAATGTATTTTGTAAACATATTACACATCTTATACACCACCAAATGTAGACATCACCCATTGTATATACCACACATTACATACATCACCCATGGTATACATAACCCACTGTATGCACCAAACATTGTAGACACCACCCATTGTACATACTACCAATTCTGCACAGCACCATTTGAACACACAACGAATTGTACACACTACCCATTGTACACACCACCCCTTGTACACACTACCCCTTGTACACATCACCCATTGTACACGTCGCCCATTGTACACATTACCCATTGTACACGTCGCCCATTGTACACATCGCCCATTGTATACACCCCGATTGTAGGCACTGTCAACTGTACACTCCACCCATTGTACACACCACCAATTGTACACATCACCCATTATACACACCACCCATTGTACACACAAAACATTGTACACACCATCAAATGTACACGCCACCAATTGTACTCGTCACCCCATATACACATCACCAATTGTACACGTCGCCAATTGTACACGTCGCCTATTGTACACGTCGCCCATTGTACACACCCCGATTGTAGGCACCGTCAATTGTACACACCAACCAATATATAAACCACTATTTGTACACACCACCCATTGTACACACTACCCATTGTACACACTACCCATTGTACACACTACCCATTGTACACACTAACCACTGTATACACAACCCACTGTACACACCACCAATTATACACACCACCCACTGTACACACCACCAATTATACACACCACCCACTGTACACACCACCAATTATACACACCACCCACTGTACACACCACCAATTATACACACCACCCACTGTACACACCGACCATTGTACACACCGCCAATTGTACACACCACCCATGTACACACCACCCACTGTACACACCAACCACTGTACACACCACCCATTGTACACACCACCCATTGTACACACCACTCATTGTACACGTCACCAACGCGAGCTGATTGGTTTATACAAATGTAGTGCTAGCACCATATATGAAATACGCCTACAGCAGTGTAGAAAAGCTCTCTCCTTCCACTTTTAATTCGACCAGTCCTGTGGCTCAGTCTATACCAAGTCCACGGAAATACTGATCAGGTTCGCTGTCCCTTTCCGTCGCCTGTCTTGCTGATCCACTGGTCATGAGCTCGAAACCATCGAGGAGGATATTTCAACAACAAATAAATACTGTCTTGGGCACCCAGCTGGACCCAGCGTAAACTGGGTACCAAGAACTCTCTCGGACTCCCAACTGGACCCATCCTAAACTGACTACCAGGAACTGTCTTAGGAAGTACATATTGCTGGTGTGATATACACGCATCTAGCATTGATTTCTTTATAAAATTATAAGTCGCGCACCATATTTCCAATAGCCTTAACGTGGAAACGAGCTCCTTATAGGTACAGTGAATAAGATCTATTCGGCCGCTAATTTATAAAATATAAATGTTAATATTGAATGCATCGTACTGATGCTGACCTGTTTGATTATAATTGTTTGATCTATACAATATAATGTATGATCCATTGCGTTATACCGTTAAACTTGTTTATATCTGAACATTTCTAGTTTTCATTATGCTAAACATCTGTCAGTTGGACTAAAATTTAGACTTCTCGTTCTTGACAGAGGTACGTAAATAACAATTACCTCAGAAGGCGGAGTGAGTTCGCCTGATGATGAGGGACATTGATAATTGGAAACGCTAATCCACATGCAAAACTCAGCCCATTGCACTAGAAAGTAGTATCACGTGTATGGACTTACGCTTGAGTTCAAATCAAACGAACATAACAGAAAAAAATCATATACTAATAGTTTCGATACAATTTTTATGATCTTCTCTAAGTATAATATAATAAAAACACATACCTCGTGGCTTAAAACTCAAGTCATGCCATGTTTGATTGCGCTGAATCGTATTTCAGGTCAGATTTTTGTACATCACATGTTCTGTTGGTGTGGCATTTATATACCGAGCTACCACGGGTCAGAGTGTTGAAGTTGGACTCAACCCTCGGTATGCGGTTTCACTCAATCTGACCCACGGGAACGTTGATTGTTTAACAATGTTTGACTGTTTACCGAGACCGTGAAACTAAACTGCTATTGTAAACTTTATCTTGAAGGTTAAGCGAAGGTGGTTATAAAATTGAATACACGCTACAATAATGCGCTTTATGTCAACATTTTGTGTGATCAATATGTGAACATTGTTAGCTCATGTGCTAACGTAATACCGGAGACCTTCGTGGAAGCACAGACTAGTAAATGTGTAACCCACCTTGGTGCGCGCTGGCGAAGTTGATAGCGAACTGTGCTGGCAATGCTATGAGTGCGGTAGGGGATAGGTTATAAGCCGGGACTCGTCTCTTGTCAAAGTGAGGGAGAGACTGGCCACCTATACCTCCTTACACTCAGACGTAAAATATGATGGCGCTATGACATCATAGACTCATAGCAAGAAACTTCTTCAGGGCACATTATTAACATACCATTAACACTGGAATTATAGTGCGTTCACAAATGTTTACCCGCGTATAAAAATACACGACTCGGTAACCAACTGAGGAAACATGAGATTTAGCATATAATCTTATCATTTTGTCCACCCCCCCCCCCCGCAAAAAAAAGACTCCAGAGTCTTCGTGGCGAAGTGGTCAAGCCGTTTGACTCGGGCTCCGAAGGTTGTGGGTTCGATTCCGCGTCTCGTCCTTCGGTTCACGAGTGAAATTTTTCGAAGACTCCTGTGGGTCGTCGCTAAAGCTACAGAGTTCGTGCGTTGTGCGACGCTTTCCTGCGCTGCGGAAAGAGACTGAGCCATATGGGATAAAATCCCGGTGCAACGAAGTCGACCCTGTCGACTTTAAGCGACCTCTTTAACAAACCAAAAAAAAAATGTGTTCTGGAGATTGTACGGCAGATCCAGATCTCAATGTTTGTTTATATGTGGTATATGATTATCGGGTCAGGGATGAAGTGCATATGATGAAATGTATTACATCTTCAATTGCAAACATCAGTGTTCGATAATGATAATTATCCATGGTGCACGGGAATTTCCTATTGAGACGTCACATAGTGGAAAGGAAGTATACAGAGATGACGTAAAAAATTACTGTAAAAGAAGTTTCTTAGCGTAAATTCAATACAGTTTCGCCAAAACATAAAAGAAATTTCTACGCTGTCCGTGATGTCAGTTGCCTTTGAAACTATCAACTCGGGCGGGAGGAAATATAAGACAACATGTAAAATCTCATAACGATGCAACGAATACTTTTTAAAAAAATGTATCATGAATTAGTGAAAACATTTATGAATGCTCTATAGTGCAGCTGCTGTAAAGCTATAAAGATACATCAAATAAATCACCCCCACCCCCCACCCCACCCCCCCCCCCCCCCCCCCCAAAAAAATAAAATTAATAAAACACAGAGAAATAGGTGGCGCGGTTTTCCAGAACACGTTCATAATTAGCAAAATGGCAATGAAATGTTCATTTTACTAATTGTGATCATATTTTAGAAAAGATTACCGTTTAGGTCGTTTTTTTTTTTGGGGGGGGGGGGGAGGGGGGGTGATTCATTCATTGCAAACGAAGAGACGACCAAGAGATTGCACGGCTTATTGCCCAGCATATTTCGCTGCATCTCAAAGACACGAGCAATAGATTGCACGGTTTATGCCCAGCATACTTCGCTGCATCTCGTAAGTCACATACTGCAGAAATCACACGGACCACAGCACACGTGGACGACAGCACATGTGGACGACAGCACATATGGAAGACAGCACACGTGGACGACAGCACACGTGGACGACAGCACATATGGAAGACAGCACACGTGGACGACAGCACATATGGACAACAGCACCCATGGACGACAGCACATGTGGACGACAGCACCCATGGACGACAGCACATGTGGACGGCAGAACATGTCGACGACAGCAGATGTGGACGACAGCACATGTGGACAACAGCACATGTGGAGGACAGCACCCATGGACGACAGCACATGTGGACGACAGCACCCATGGACGACAGCACATGTGGACGACAGCACCCATGGACGACAGCACTTGTGGACGACAGCACCCATGGACGACAGCACATGTGGACGGCAGAACATGTCGACGTCAGCAGATGTGGACAACAGCATATGTGGACAACAGCACATGTGGACGACAGCAGATGTGGACGACAGCGCATGTGACGACATCACATATGGACGACATCACATATGGACGACAGCACCCATGACGACAGCACATTTGGACTACAGCACATGTGGACGACAGCACATATGGACGACAGCACATTTGGACGACAGCACATGTGGACGACAGCACATATGGACGACAGCACATTTGGACGACAGCACATGTGGACGACAGCACCCATGACGACAGCAAATGTAGACGACAACACATGTGGACGACAGCACCCATGACGACAGCACATTTGGACTACAGCACATGTGGACGACAGCACATATGGACGACAGCACATGTGGACGACAGCACACGTGGACGACAGCACAAGTGGACGACAGCACATGCAGACGACAACACCCATGGACGACAGCACATGTGGACGACAGCACACGTGGACGACAGTACAAGTGGACGACAGCACATGTGGACGACAGCACACGTGGACGACAGCACAAGTGGACGACAGCACATGTAGACGACAGCACCCATGGGCGAAAGCACATGTGGACGACAGCACCCATGACGACAGCACATTTGGACTACAGCACCCATGGACGACAGCACATGTGGACGACAACACATGTGGACGACATCACCCATGACGACAGCACATTTGGACTACAGCACATATGGACGACAGCACAAGTGGACGACAGCACATGTAGACGACAGCACATGTAGACGACAGCACCCATGGGCGAAAACACATGTGGACGACAGCACATATGGACGAAAGCACACGTGGACGACAGCAAAAGTGGACGACAGCACAAGTGAACGACAGCACACGTGGACGACAGCACATGTAGACGACAGCACACGTGGACGACAGCACAAGTGGACGACAGCACATGTAGACGACAGCACACGTAGACGACAGCACAAGTGGACGACAGCACACGTAGACGAAAGCATAAGTGAACGACAGCACATGTAGACGACAGCACAAGTTAACGACAGCACATGTAGACGACAGCACATGTGGACAACAGCACATGTGGACGACAGTACCCATGGGCAACAGCACTCATGGACAACAGCACACGTGGACGACAGCACAAGTGGACGACAGCACAAGTGGACAACAGCACACGTGGACGACATCACAAGTGGACACAGCACATGTAGACGACAGCACAAGTGGACGACAGCACATGTAGACGACAGAACATGTGGACAACAGCACATGTGGACGACAGTACCCATGGACGACAGCACTCATGGACAACAGCACAAGTGGACGACAGCACATGTAGACGACAGCACAAGTGCACGACAGCACATGTAGACGACAGCACATGTGGACAACAGCACATGTGGACGACAGTACCCATGGACAACAGCACACGTGGACGACAGCACAAGTGGACGACAGCACAAGTGGACAACAGCACACGTGGACGACAGCACAAGTGGACGACAGGACATGTAGACGACAGCACAAGTGAACGACAGCACATGTAGACGACAGCACATGTGGACAACAGCACATGTGGACGACAGTACCCATGGACAACAGCACACGTGGACGACAGCACAAGTGGACGACAGCACAAGTGGACAACAGCACATATGGACGACAGCACACGTGGACAACAGCACACGTGGACGACAGCAAATTGGATGACAGCACATGTGGACGACAGCACCCATGGACAACAGCAAGTTTGGACGACAATACACGTGGAAGACAACACAAACGCTAACAGGGACAAGCATATAAGTTAGTTGCATGTCCTGTCTCATAGCGTTGCTGTTAGCCCCTGCATTTATTAGTTGCTTGTGATTAACTATGCAATTTCATATTCACTATTTTGCAATTGTTTTCTGAACGACTGACGCTCGTACCATCGAAATCACCCAAAGCTGTCTTCGGCTGATTTCTGTCGCTCTACTCTGTATGTCGAGGAATTGTGAAATTGAGTTCACTAATCCCTATCCCACCGAATCTTACAAACGAAGAAAATCTCCTTCATACGTTTGTTTCAAGAGTCTGCACAAGCACGCTTCCGGTCTGAAGTACTCAAAGCTAGTCATGGCATTCAAACATGGCCTGATTGAGTGTCACGCTACAACGTGTCTGTTTCTTTGTTACATTATACCCGTTGAAGATCGCAGCAATTTCATTGAAGCGTGTCAGGTCTTAGCATATGCTTTACTACGGTAGCCGAATAGATCCGAACTCCCTTCAAGATACTAAAACGGGCCCACTGTTCTTGTACAAAGTAACCGCAAATGCGAAAATGATAAGGCTGCAAGTGCCTTTCTGTCTTAAGGGAGCCACACTGCAGGATCCGAAAAAATGTAGAACAAGGAAGACGACTACAAATAAATTACAAACATTTACTAATTGGCACACGCGCAATATAAAATGAATAAAATAGTATGAAAGAATCATCAAAGTGAAGCTCCTAAACAGAACTAGACAAAATAGTTACTGGGTAGCCTTATGCAGTAATGTGTGGCTGCTGGTTTTCTAGTGACTGCCGCTTCCATCGACGATGAACTGTATTCTTTGTGGCGGACTTTTGTGTTGGCATTCTGGCAGTGGTATTATGCATAGTATACCTGTGCGGGCTGTTGGTTTTGTCGAGGATCTTGTCTTTTCGACTTTTCACACGGAGTAGTTAGGAGCATTTAGTGTGATATTCACTGGCACTGGCACGGAGCATAAAGGAACGGCCTTTTGCCATGAAGTTGGAACCACGACTAAGTAACTGACTAACTAGACAAATACCAGGAGCGGCCCTTTGCCGTGAAGTTGGAACCACGACTAAGTAACTGACTAACTAGACAAATACCAGGAGCGGCCCTTTGCCGTGAAGTTGGAACCACGACTAAGTAACTGACTAACTAGACAAATACCAGGAGCGGCCCTTTGCCGTGAAGTTGGAACCACGACTAAGTAACTGACTAACTAGACAAATACCAGGAGCGGCCCTTTGCCATGAAGTTGGAACCACGACTAAGTAACTGACTAACTAGACAAATACCAGGAGCGGCCCTTTGCCGTGAAGTTGGAACCACGACTAAGTAACTGACTAACTAGACAAATACCAGGAGCGGCCCTTTGCCATGAAGTTGGAACCACGACTAAGTAACTGACTAACTAGACAAATACCAGGAGCGGCCCTTTGCCATGAAGTTGGAACCACGACTAAGTAACTGACTAACTAGACAAATACCAGGAGCGGCCCTTTGCCATGAAGTTGGAACCACGACTAAGTAACTGACTAACTAGACAAATACCAGGAGCGGCCCTTTGCCATGAAGTTGGAACCACGACTAAGTAACTGACTAACTAGACAAATACCAGGAGCGGCCCTTTGCCACGAAGTTGGAACCACGACTAAGTAACTGACTAACTAGACAAATACCAGGAGCGGCCCTTTGCCGTGAAGTTGGAACCACGACTAAGTAACTGACTAACTAGACAAATACCAGGAGCGGCCCTTTGCCGTGAAGTTGGAACCACGACTAAGTAACTGACTAACTAGACAAATACCAGGAGCGGCCCTTTGCCGTGAAGTTGGAACCACGACTAAGTAACTGACTAACTAGACAAATACCAGGAGCGGCCCTTTGCCATGAAGTTGGAACCACGACTAAGTAACTGACTAACTAGACAAATACCAGGAGCGGCCCTTTGCCGTGAAGTTGGAACCACGACTAAGTAACTGACTAACTAGACAAATACCAGGAGCGGCCCTTTGCCGTGAAGTTGGAACCACGACTAAGTAACTGACTAACTAGACAAATACCAGGAACGGCCCTTTGCCGTGAAGTTGGAACCTGAGAATAACGAAGTAAAGACAGCCGTGTGATACTGATAACATCACACACCTAGTGATGATTTCTCTATAACAATATGGGTCTAAAGTATAAAAGGGACTCCATTTTACTGACTACGTCCATTAAAAAAAGAAAACACACACATACAGAACTGGGACAAAGTAGAGACAGGTAATAAATGTGCGTGACTGAAGCAGTTCAGAAATCCAAACTCCCTGTAGTCATATAAGGAGTTATTGATCAACGTTTGGAGAGTTTCTCGGTACAGAATGAGCTTATGTCCGGGTATTTAGTCATCTAGCTAATATCGCTGACACTTGACAGATTATGGCAATCACTCGATTCAAATATGCCACTACGTGACAGATCTAACACATACATTGACAGTTCTATATGCGACTACCAATTGTTGACAAAACTGCCCAGGGTTTCTGTAGTGCTTGCTTGCTTGCTTGTGTTCGTTGGCTTGAGCTCCAACGCAAAGTCCTGTATGTCGGATGAAGTCATCCTGTTGTCCAACATCAGTGTGATGTCATACAGGACCTGAGGTTTGCGTGAGTATCCGTTGTCCCATGTCTGGCTTATTGGTGTGCAGACTGGTGGTTTCTCGCCGTACAGGCAGACACTCTCCGACTTCGGAGGAATCGACGATCCTATTGACTTTAGCCAGGACCCCGAAGGGACCTGTTGCCCAGGACGCTCGACGAGGACGCGTCAATAGGTCTTGGCCAGTATATAACCCGGCCCTGGTGCCTTGGAAACACCTCTGCGTCCCGGTTTCTGTAGTGACATTTGAACCTTTTTTTTTACTGTTACATCATCGAACCAACCCGAATTCGGAAAACACTCTTAGTTGAAAATGTGATCTTATTAAATCTAACTCCCCCGCCATAACAGTGATCCAGCGGATGATAAGGAGTGGTACAAAGCGAACAATAGTCATTAAAAGACGATTGCGACAGCGAGGTGATTGCTAAGGAACGGCCGGTAGATATGAGAATCCCTCACTAACTTGCAGTGGGCACACCAAGGAGAGATAACTTCGGATGACGTCATGCGTCTCGTTGTGGATATAAAGCACTTGAAGCTTTTAGAAAAGTCGGGACATGCATTCAGTGCTTTTTGGTGGAACAAACAAGAACAAAAGAGCTTTGAACAGAGCTTGTCTTACAGAGCCATTCCATACATACAAAGGGAAAAGCGTGCTGAGACCAGAGTTCCCGCGATAAATCTAGTGGTTCAAAGTAGAAACGCCAGATACACAGAAATGACATACTCGTTAGCTTGCGTTGTAATTTCAAAACAGATAAATTTAGCGGCATCTGTGCATTGGGATCGCTCAAGGTGGGATGAGTTCTCATCACTTGGCGAAAGACAACAATAATCAAATTAAGACAACCATCTAATTAGCCACAAGTGATCTCCCAGAAGAGACGCATACAATATGGGTTCGCTACTCCATACAGCAGCAAAATTAGTTGACGAATCCAGATTAGTGGGACTCGTCGCTAAGACGCAACTATGTCTGTACCACGAGAACCAAGAAGACAATCAGTAATCCCGTGCATAAGAATTGTCGAGGAGTGTATTCAAGCTCCAAATGAACAAGTTAGTCCAATAGCAGATATTGTGGTTGGTGTGTGGAGTGTTAGGCATTCACATATTCTCGGCTATGGGCTGGCCAATTCTCTATCCCGTTGTCATTCAATCACAGATAATTTCCACAAAAATCTGAAAATTATCTGGTACTGATGTTTATTAGGCTGGGTCGATCCCAGAACCAAACTGGTAAGAAAATTAATCCTGCTTCTGCGGGAGAGTGAACCCTAATCACTGTCTTGACATACAAGCGCACTAACGACTCTGCAATAACAGTGCAACAACACCAACAACAACAACAACACTTTATTTTGAAAGGGTTAAGAATTGGGCACGCAGGCCCGTCTAACATTCTGCCCTTTTATCACTCTCTTTCATACATTATACCATTCACACATCATTCAAGGCTAACTGAAAACAGCAAAAATATAATATACTAGCTGATCCGGCCCGGCTTCGCCCAGTCCCTGGTGGGGAGCATCTCATTTATCTCATTTAATTCATATAAGTAGTCATATAAGTTCTCGTTCCCGTTACCGACTGTCTGTCTGTCTGTCTGTCTGTCTGTCTGTCTGTCTGTCTGTCTGTCTGTCTGTCTGTCTTTCTGTCTGTCTGTCTAACCCGGCCCGGCACCGCCCAACTCCTGGTGTGGAGCATCTCATTTAATTCATATAAGTAGTCATATAAGCTCCCGTTCCCGTTCCCGACTATCTATTTGTCTGTCTGTCTGTCTGTCTATATGTCTGTCTGTCTGTCTGATCCGGCCCGGCTTCCCCCAGCCCCTGATGGCGAGCATCTCATTTAATTCATATAAGTATTCATATAAGTTCCCGTTCCCGACTGTCTGTCTGTCTGTCTGTCTGTCTGTCTGTCTGTCTGTCTGTCTGTCTGTCTGTCTGTCCGTCCGTCCCTCCCTCTCTCTCTGTCTGTCTGTCTGTCTGTCTGCCTGCCTGCCTGTCTGTCTAATCATTTATTGGTTGCAGTTAGAACAACCTTAGATAAACGAAGACCAACTTACAAAAAGCATTAGAAAGAGCACTTGAAAGATCTTTACATCTTCCCCAACAATTAACTTGGGTAAATGGAGCGGCGGCAGCAGCATCAGCAGAAGAAGGAAAAGGAGGAGTAGACAACTGCAGCGAAAAGGTGGGTCTGTCTATCTATCTGACCCGGCATGGCTTCGCCCAGCTCCTGGCGTGTAGCGTCTCATTAAATTCATACAACAAAAAAAGTAACTTAAAAGAATGTCCTTCCACACACCATCCATTATTATTTAATGAAAACTCTTTCCAATCACCTGCATGACTACAGTAACTTCTTAAGCATAAAAAGATGAGTTACAATGTTATGCATTGTGCATTATTTTTATGAAAACTTTGAAAATGCCTTAAAGATTGTATCATTATTTATTATAACTCATATGCCGGTACATAACTATAGACACAGAGTTTATAAATCTTTGAAAACGATGCCACAATATGACTATAAGGTATACAGAAAAGTTATTCCCCTTGAAATAACTTTTACAGAGTTAGGTCCCCTGAGATATATGAAATTATAATGGAAAATGGAAAATGAGATAATATTGGGTAAGCAGCCGATTTAACACTAAAAAAATATGACAGTGGGCTGCGCTGGAATGAAAGGATAACGTGTAGAAAATTTCATCTCAATCGGATGGGCCGTTCGCGAGCGCATAAAGGACATATGGACATACAGACAGAAAGACGGAGATCGCCTTTTATATATAAGACTAGCTGACCTGCCCCGCTTCGCCCAGTCCCTGGTGGGGAGCATCTCATTTAATTCATATAAGTAGTCATATAAGTTCTCGTTCCGTTACCGTCTGTCTGTCTGTCTGTCTGTCTGTCTGTCTGTCTGTATGTCTGTCTTTCTGTCTGTCTTTCTGTCTGTCTGTCTGTCTGACCCGGCCCGGCATCGCCCAACTCCTGGTGTGGAGCATCTCATTTAATTCATATAAGTAGTCATATAAGCACCCGTTCCCGTTCCCGACTATCTATCTGTCTGTCTGTCTGTCTATATGTCTGTCTGTCTGTCTGTCTGTCTGTCTGTCTGACCCGGCCCGGCTTCGCCCAGCCCCTGATGGCGAGCATCTCATTTAATTCATATAAGTAGTCATATAAGTTCCCGTTCCCGACTGTCTGTCTGTCTGTCTGTCTGTCTGTCTGTCTGTCTGTCTGTCTGTCTGTCTGTCTGTCTGTCCGTCCCTCCCTCCCTCCCTCCCTCTCTGTCTGTCTGTCTGTCTGTCTGCCTACCTGCCTGTCTGTCTAATCATTTATTGGTTGCAGTTAGAACAACCTTAGATAAACGAAGACCAACTTACAAAAAGCATTAGAAAGAGCACTTGAAAGATCTTTACATCTTCCCCAACAATTAACTTGGGTAAATGGAGCGGCGGCAGCAGCATCAGCAGAAGAAGGAAAAGGAGGAGTAGACAACTGCAGCGAAAAGGTGGGTCTGTCTATCTATCTGACCCGGCGTGGCTTCGCCCAGCTCCTGGCGTGTAGCGTCTCATTAAATTCATACAACAAAAAAAGTAACTTAAAAGAATGTCCTTCCACACACCATCCATTATTTTTAATGAAAACTCTTTCTAATCACCTGCATGACTACAGTAACTTCTTAAGCATAAAAAGATGAGTTACAATGTTATGCATTGTGCATTATTTTTTATGAAAACTTTGAAAATGCCTTAAAGATTGTATCATTATTTATTATAACTCATATGCCGGTACATAACTATAGACACAGAGTTTATAAATCTTTGAAAACGATGCCACAATATGACTATAAGGTATTGGAAAATCATTATACCTATAATGAAAAATGAAAAATTAAATAATATTCAGTAAGCAGCCGATTTCACACTAAAAAAATATCACAGTTGGCTGCGCTGGAATGAAAGGAAGACGTGTAGAAAATTTCATCTCAATCGGATGGGCCGTTCGAGAACGCATAAAGGACATACGGACATACAGACGGAGATTGCCTTTTTTATATAAGATACTAGCTGACCCGGCCCGGCTTCGCCCAGTCCCTGGTGGGGAGCATCTCATTTAATTCATATAAGTAGTCATATAAGTTCTCGTTCCCGTCTGTCTGTCTGTCTGTCCGTCCCTCCCTCTCTGTCTGTCTGTCTGCCTGTCTGTCAAATCATTTATTGGTTGCAGTTACAACAACCTTAGATAAACGAAGACCAACTTACAAAAAGCATTAGAAAGAGCACTTGAAAGCTCTTTACATCTTCCCCCAACAATTAACTTGGGTAAATGGAGCGCCGGCAGCAGCATCAGCAGAAGAAGGAAAAGGAGGAGTAGGAGCTGGGAGGAGGAAGAGGGAGGTGGAGGAGGGAGGAGTAGGAGGGAGGAAGAGATAGGCGGAGAGAGGAGGAGGAGGGAGGAGGAGGGAGGAGGTAGGAGAAGGGAGGGAGGAGGAGGAGTAGGAGGGAATAGGAGGGAGGAGGAGGGAGGAGGAGGAGAGAGTAGGAGAAGGGAGGAGGAGGCAGGAGGAGCGAAAGAGGAGGAGGAGGAAGGGGGAGGAGGAGGGAGGAGAAGAACGCAGGGGGAGGAGGAGGGAGGAGGATGAGGGAGAAGGAGGAGGGAGGAGGAGGAGGGATGTAGAGGGAGGAGGAGAGAGGATGAGAAGGGAGGAGAAGGATGGAGGAGGAGAGGGAGGAAGAGGGAGGAGGGAGGAAGAGGGAGGAGGGAGGGGGAGGATGTAGAATTAGAAGGAGGGAGGAGGAGGGAGTGGGAGGAGAGAGGAGGAGAAGGGAGGAGGAAGGAAGAGGAGTGATTAGGAAGAGGGAGGAGGGCGAGGAGGTAAGAGGAAGAGGGAGGAAGGAGGAGGAGGAGGAGAAAGAGGGAGGGGGAGGGGAAGAGGGTAGGAGGAGGAGGGGAGAGGAGGAGGAGGATTTTAACGCATATGCCTGTAGACAACTGCAGCGAAAAGGTGGGTCTGTCTATCTATCTGACCCGGCGTGGCTTTGCCCAGCTCCTGGCGGGTAGCGTCTCATTAAATTCATACAACAAAAAAAGTAACTTAAAAGAATGTCCTTCCACACACCATCCATTATTTTTAATGAAAACTCTTTCTAATCACCTGCATGACTACAGTAACTTCTTAAGCATAAAAAGATGAGTTACAATGTTATGCATTGTGCATTATTTTTATGAAAACTTTGAAAATGCCTTAAAGATTGTATCATTATTTATTATAACTCATATGCCGGTACATAACTATAGACACAGAGTTTATAAATCTTTGAAAACGATGCAACAATATGACTATAAGTTATACAGAAAAGTTATTAAAAGTTATGCCCCTTGAAATAACTTTTACAGAGTTAAGTCCCCTTGCTGTATAGAAATTATAATGAAAAATGGAAAATTAAATAATATTCAGTAAGCAGCCGATTTCACACTAAAAAAAATATCACAGTTGGCTGCGCTGGAATGAAAGGAAGACGTGTAGAAAATTTCATCTCAATCGGATGGGCCGTTCGCGAACGCATAAAGGACATACGGACATACAGACGGAGATTGCCTTTTATATATAAGATGCATTATAAAGGCATGTGGAAAATGAACAATCAATACTACACGACTCAGTAATAGTAATAACTGGTGTGGCACTTGTTATTAGCTATGTGGAATATACTGGCCTACCAAAAGGGGACTGGCTGTTATACTAGGGTTTTATTATTATTATTATTTCTACTATTAAGGGGGAAGGTAATCCGTACCGAGATAGTGTTCAAATAATTTGCGATTATATGTATACGGATTGGTGATGTCTTTTATTTCATGTGGAAGATTGTTCCACAGCTGAGCTGCAGAGTACGTTGAGCTTGTTTTGTATAAGTCTATCCTAGGCTTTGAATGTGTAATATATTTAATCGTTTACTGTGTCTAGCATTATATTCAAACAATGGCCAAAGGTAATTTGGGGCATTCCGATGTAGGATTTTGTGAATTAGTTTGGCCTTATTAAAAAGCAGAAGTTTGCGGAGTGGTAGTAACTGAAGGCGTTTATGCAGGCTAGGATTGTCAGTTGAATGTTTGCTATAAATTAAACTCATGACCCGTTTCTGGAGCGAGTAAAGTCGTTTGGTGCTTTAATTGGAACAACCGTCCCAGATTGTAGAGCAGTAGTCAAAATATGTCTGTATGTGAGACGTATAGAATATTTTCCTTGTGTCCTCATAAAGGAAATTTTTAATTTTGGCGAGTTGGTAGACTTTTTCGCTGTTTGTTTAGTGAGCGCTTGAACGTGAGGATTAAAGGTTAGGTTTCTATCAATGATGAGACCTAATATTTTGTGCTCAAGTACACTTTCTACTGGCATGTTATCGATGTGAAGTTGAAGTGATCTGTGTGAATTTAGAATTTGAAGTCTTTGTCTGGTTGTTAATAACATTGATTTTGTTTTAATGATGTTAATTTGCGTACGGTTCGCATAGTTCCACCTAACAGAGATTTATTGTATGATACTACTTGCTTTCTGTTTGACAGAAAAGATGTTATTAGCGTCACAACATTAGGGCCAATTTTCATTGTCTCTACTTTTTTAATTAAAATGGCATGGTCTATCATATCAAATGCTTTCCTGAAATCGATAAACACAGCTCCACATAGATTGTTGTTATTTATATTCTTGTGCCAATTTTCTATCATGTTTGTTAGGGCCGTGTGGCAAGAATATTTGGTCGAAATCCTGATTGACTGTCAACTATAAGCTTGTTGCGATCTAAATACTGTAATGTTACCTTATGGATGTGTTTTTCTAATGGTTTAGATAGTGATGATAGTAAAGAAATGGGTCTATAATTGTTCGGAGACCAGTGTCCAAAGAACCAGATTTAAGGAGAGGATACACTTTAGCGATTTTGAGAGCTGGTGAAAAGTGACCTTTGGTGAGACACTGATTATATACATAGGTTAGTGATACACAGATCACTGGCGCAGCACAGCGGAGAATCCGATTGCTGATTTCATCTAACCCAGATGAGTTTGTGCTTTTTAGGTTACTGAGGTAAGTGAATACTTGGATGGATAAGCTTATGATCTGTGCATATGCAGGCTATTGAGATCGCATATACGAGTATAAAATAACGACTGCTGTGTTAGGAATCACTTATAATATGTTGTTGCTGGCACGTTAGTTGTAGACGGCAGGGAGCTTTGCTAATTGTGCCATGAGTGCGTTCGTACGCCTGACCACTTATTCTTCCTTGCATTCGGGCCTACAAAATGTTTTGGTCCCAGTACATCACACGTTCCTGTTTCGGGATTTGGGTGTGTGTGTGTATTTATTTTTAAATATATTGTACCCAAATGCTTATCAACAATATAACTGTTATATGTGGCAATTTAGCGGGGAATTCCGTTGTCATTCACTAACCTTAGAGTGTTGATTACGTAAACGGATAAATAAAGAGAATGAATAGAAGTGTGAAGAAAGCACCACGTAATTATTTAAGTCCAACTCTATCTTACCGACCGAGTGAGTATTACTCTATTTAAAAATAGTGTTCTTTGGACGAGGTTAACTGTGATTAACCCGCAAAACGAGATATCTCCAGTAAGAAAAAACAACCTAGAATCAACCTAGCGGAGTAATAAACGTATTTCCTCGTCTCTCTACAATTTCCATGCTGGGAGATACCCAATTTAACATTGTCGGGGACGTAGTAAATGTTGGCGTCTGTGGGAATAGTGAACAGTACCGGTATATCGAGTGCCAAGTCAGCTCAATTCTAATTGAGAGCAGATCGTATTTCGATGATTTTCATAATGGTATGAGTGTCGGTCGTTCAAAAAGCAATGGCAAACAACTGAACGTGAAAATAACTAGACAATCAGAAGAAGCCAATAATTATTAGGGTGTATTACGTCGTCATATAAAAGAACATGCAATTACTTTTTAGTAACTGTTACTGTTTCCTTCACACAAACTCCTGATGAGTCCCAATGTGTTTATGGGTGGGTTTATTATATAAATTATCGGTAGCATATACATATTGATGCTGTTGATGACGATGATTTCAATGATATTGATAACAATAATAACGGTAACATTAATTACTAAACGTGCATCATAGTAACTTTGACACATCGGCTGTAGATGTATGTGTAGAACTAGCAGTTTTAGTGGTGGTTGTGGATGTGATGGTAGTTATATTGGTGATGGTAGTGGTGGTAGTAATAGTAGGAGGATGACTAGTAGTAGTAGTAGTAGTAGTAGTAGTAGTAGTAGTAGTAGTTGTTGTTGTTGTTGTTGTTGTGGTAGTAGTGGTATTAATAGTAGTAATAGTAGTAGTAGTAGTAGTAGTAGTAGTAGTAGTAGTAGCAGCAGCAGTAGTAGTAGTAGTAGTAGTAGTAGTAGTAGTAGTAGTAGTTGTTGTTGTTGTTGTGGTAGTAGTGGTATTAATAGTAGTAATAGTAGTAGTAGTAGTAGTAGTAGTAGTAGTAGTAGTAGTAGTAGTAGTAGTAGTAGTAGTAGTTGTTGTTGTGGTAGTAGTGGTATTAATAGTAGTAATAGTAGTAGTAGTAGTAGTAGTAGTAGTAGTTGTTGTTGTGGTAGTAGTGGTATTAATAGTAGTAATAGTAGTAGTAGTAGTAGTAGTAGTAGTAGTAGTAGTAGTAGTAGTAGTAGTAGTAGTAGTAGTAGTAGTAGTAGTAGTAGTTGTTATTGTTGTGGTAGTAGTGGTATTAATAGTAGTAATAGTAGTAGTAGTAGTAGTAGTAGTAGTAGTAGTAGTAGTAGTAGTTGTTGTTGTTGTTGTTGTTGTTGTTGTTGTTGTAGCAGTGCTTGTTGCCGCACTGCTACTGTTGGTCTTCTTAGTATCTTTGATGTTGTGATTGTAAAACATTAGTACAGGGTATGTTTTTAATGACTGTGCAGTGTGTGAAAGTATTGCCGGTCCAAGTTTTGTATTTACCTATTATGTTGAATGTAATTCACAGAGGGTGAATGCAAATCTTGGACAGGCAATATTTTCAAACACTGCACAGTCATTAAAAATAACACTATAGTAGGCGTGTTTACATCAGTAATGATGGTGGTGATATTACTTGTAAAATAAATTAGCCATATTAATGCCAGAGGTATTATTGGCACTGAAAGCACAGCAGTATCATGCTTACCATGGAAGCAGAGGGAATGCTGACCATATAATAGAAATAATAATAGTAATGATAATTATACTGATAATAAGAAGACACAGATTATGTCACAAGGTGCACATGGGGTACCATCAATCTTTATTGACGACGCCGAACTAGAGATAGTAGACCATTTTACGTATCTAGGATCAGTGGTAAATAGCAAATTATCCCTAGATCAGGAAATCAACATCCGGATTGGTAAGGCAGCAACAACAATGAACAGGTTAAGAAAAAGAGTCTGGGAGAACAGGAAGCTTACTGCCAAAACAAAAGTCCTTGTCTATCAAGCCTGTGTCCTTAGTACTCTTCTCTATGGCAGTGAAACCTGGACAACTTACTCACACCAAGAGAACAATTTAAACAGCTTTCATATGCGGTGTCTGCGAAGAATTCTTGGTATTAAGTGGCAAGACAAAATCACAAATACTGAAGTATTGGAAAGATCAGGTTGTGTGACAGTTTATTCCATGCTCAGTCTTCGTAGACTTAGATGGATAGGACATCTTAGGAGGATGGATGATGGTAGAATACCAAAGGATATCTTTTTTGGTGAATTATAGATGGGTAAGAGATCTCAGGGTCGGCCTCTACTACGATACAAAGATGTGTGTAAGCGGGACATGATTGATACAGGCATTGATAATGCACATTGGGAGCAAGTCGCCGCTGAACGTGTTGCATGGAGGGCAAATATCAGAAATGGAATAAAGTCAAAGGAGAAAATTATTGCAGAAAAGTCACACACCAAGCGTTTGAGACGTAAGATGGTGCATGATGGTGGAAATGACCACGTGTTCACATGCACCCACTGTGAACGGACATTTACAGCGCAAATTGGCCTTATCAGTCACACTCGCTACCGCCATAGTTAAAAGTTATTATGCCTTTTTAGAGCACAAACTATCGTCTGTCAAGACGGCAAGGTGCCAATGAATGAATGAATGACTGATAATAAAGGTGAAAATAATAAAAAAATAATATAAGCACTGATAATATAAACACCGATGATAGCAATAATAATAATAATAATAATAATAACGATAAAAACAATAATAATACTGATAATGAAGTTGATGATAATAAAAATAATATTAGCAATAATAAAAGAAACAGGGATAATAGCATTAATAATAATTATAATATTGCTAATGACAATAATAGTCTGAATAATAATAACAACGACAACTGCAATAATAATAATAATAATAATAATAATAATAATAATAATAATAATAATAATAATAATAATGAAGATGATAATAATAGAAATAATATTAGCAATAATAATATTTTTAAAAAGTTAGTTTCATATACTTTACAGGACGTAGCAGCCAACACCAGCATTTGTTTGTTTTTTTAGCTGTTTGTGATCTCTTGGCAAGTTTACATTTAGTAGTTTGCCGTTGCTTTCTGAAAGGCCAGCACCCATACCATTTCATAACACACCAACACAAGGTGGTCTTCTGCCAAATCGCCCATAGCTGTGTTTTGAACGCGGTATGTGGGATTACGAACTGCCTCCGTAACACCTTCACCACGGAGCCGACAATAATATAAATAATAATAAGAATAACAACGATATTAGAAATAATAATTATAATCATGTTGGTGATGATAATAATAGTCTTAATAATACTAACGATAACAGCAATAATAATAATAATAAAAACGAGTGTTGTCTTCTTTAGGTGCCAGGACTGAAGCAGATATTGGCGATCATGTTCATTCATTCCTCTCTGGTGGATTAATACATCGTTGTCTGTCTTCCCGTGCTTCGCTCACCCATCAATTCCCATATGTGGATAAACTTCCCATGCCAGCTCTTCTGTTAATAAGAGGAGGACTTCAAATCTAAATTGTAAAGGTGTGATAAAAATTACAATAACCATGCCATTGTCTTGTAACCTGTCAATATTGTTGTTAACGATGCCAAGAGTGTTAGGCATATGACGTCGCGGTGCAGACGAACACGGTGACGTCATCATGACAGTTTAAAGACAGGCGCCCCACTTTTGACAAGCTCCAAAGAGGAGCTGCGTTATGTATGTCTTATAAGCTGCATGTGTCTTTTCTTTAAAATTTTACGGAGTGATCTTATAGCACGTTCAGCTGTCAGTCCGTTTCTGTCCGTAATATTTCTCAAAATCCTTTTCAGAAATCACGTCTCCACTGACTGTATGTCATGTTTACATTGTTCAGAAAACAAACACACAGACCACTGGATAACGATCAAAACGAATAAGCAGATGTGTCCGTCCGTCCCCGTCCCCCCCTCCCCCCCCCCCCCCCCCCCCCCCCATTAAAGGGCTAAAACTGTTTTCCTCATACCTCAGCCTATTATGCAAAATTAGCTAACCCTAAAAGGTCCATGGCCATTGCAGACGTTGCGAACGACACCAGGTTGAATTTCTAGGCAATTATTCGTTCACTAGTTTGCCAGTGCTTTCTGAACGAGAATCAACGTTTAAGTCCAACTTAAAGCCTGTGTAGGGGTTAAATAGTCTACATCGCCATCATCGCACTGGAAGTTTTAGAGCTCTTATCCTATCGGCCATGACGACGCCCAATATTAATTTACATTTTCGACTAGCTACACCAAAAATAAAATTGTACACACTTTCAACGACGATAGGTCCTCTATCGTATGTAGCACTCCAAACAGTCCGTTTGCTCAACCCATTGTAAGGGAGGTAACTTTATCGACGTATAAGATATTGGTGAAAGGAATTACAGATTCAAGGGCGGTAACTTTACACAATGTAAGTAAACGAGATTGTAAAGTTATAATGTCTATACTCTATACTAAGGAGAAGAAACCAGATGTTGACTTTATACTTTGACATACGAGAGCCATAACTAGCAGTCAAGGAGCATGAATAAACGTGGCTGACAAGTTAATATTTTAACTTTCAAGTCTCAGGAGGGAAAGCATATAGACTTACTTTACTGCCAGAGAGTGTTTCGATATTGGCAAGAGGACTCGGTGAACTACGTCACAAGTGCCCATTGTCATATGTCACATACGCATGACGAAGCTTTATGTACAAACTTGGCAAAATGGGTGGCTTGTTGGAGTGTTTAATGTAAGGTCCAATTCGTGATACCGTTAAACTTGTTTGAATCCAACCGAACTTTTCCAGTTTTCATTATGTCAGTTGGACTAAAATGTTAACTTTTCATCCTTGATTTGGAGACGTAAATTGCAAGTACCTCAGAAGTCGCAGTAGGTTTGCCTGATGGCGAGGGACATTGTCTAGAAGGGAAAGCAAATCCACTCACAAAAAGTAGTCCAGTGCGCTAGAAGTAGTAACATGTGTATGGACTACGCTCGAGTTCAAAGCCGACAAACGTTTAAAATAATTAAGAAAAATGTTTCCTTGATCATATGATCTTTTGTTGTAATGTCAAGTTAATAATTCAATCAAAGTATGCTCTAGGTGATGAATGAGAGTACTTTGGAGTGTGTAAGCATGTTTATTGACATATTTTAGTATGCATGAGAGCATGGATCAGGGCGAGAGGAGTGTCTGCATGGGAAAGGGGGGGGGGGGGGAGAAAGAGAATCGCATGTCCGAGATTAATGCAGTTTTAATTCCTGATGATTTTAGTATGCTCAGTTCGAAAAGGAACAATTAGGCACTGGTTTTTCTTTGCTAAAATTATCGATGATATTAATAATGATAATTTTAGTATATCCTGTTCGAATATGAAAAAAAATAGACTGGTTTCGTTCGTTAAAACCATCGATGTCGGGAGTCTCCGTGGTGATGTGGTTAAGCCGCCCACCTCACGCTCGGAAGGTTGTGGGTTCGATTCTGGGCTCATTTATTGGGTTCCCAAGTACAGTTTTCTTGTAGACTCCTGGGAGCTACAGATTTCGTGCTTTGTGCGCTTCGTGCTTTGTGCACTTCGTGCTTTGGACGCTTTCGGCAGGCTGCCTTGCGTAAATAGACCGAATAAATGCTTCAGGCGGAGGAATGCAGTTGGGGAAAGAGGGGGGGGGAGGGAGGGGGTAGTAAAAGCCTTACCCTTGTGAGATGAAATTCAACCTAACGACTGAATGTCATGGCAGGGCAGACCAGGCCCTAAGCCTTGGCCGGCAACTGATCTAGGATCGAAGCTGCGACAGGTGGACAGAGTATTGCTTTGCTGATCTGACAACTTCTGCAGCTGGTCTTATTCCAGATGTATTGGTGTTACTAGGCAGGCCGAGGGAGGGATAATCAACTACACAAAATTTATATAAAGAAAATCATAAATACAGATTTGCGCTAATAGTTGGAAAATACAAAGAATGAATCATCAAAAAGACTAGAAGTAGAAGGTAAGCTTCACTAGAACACGATCGAACACATAGAGCACTACACAAAATGAAAGTATTAAGGAGTCTCCGTGGCGAAGTGGTCAAACCGTCTTACTCGGGCTCCAAAGGTTGTGGGTTCGATTCCGGGCCTTAGGTTCATGATTGCATTTTTTCGGAGACTCCTAAGGCTGGAGCTACGAAGTTAGTGCTTTGTACGACGCTTCCCGCGCCGCTGAAAGAGACTGAGCCATATGGAAAAAAAACCCGGTGGAATGAAGTCGACCCTGTAGACTTTTAAGTGACTTTAAGCGACTTTAAGCGACAACATGAAATATCAAAGTACAACACTTCACAACATGAAATATAAAAGTACACTACGCAAAATGAAAAATAAAAGTACACTACACAAAATGAAATGTAAAAGTACAACACAATGCAAAATGAAAAAAAAAGTACAAAAAGAATGATAGGCTGGGACAACGACATCAATATCGTAACAGCTCCCAAAACAAGGCTTGGGTTGTAATGGATCTCATTTACTGCACACTCCGACACCTCTGTAAGTGCTCCATCCGCTCTCATATACACTGAGAACCTTAGTGCGGTGAACGATTCTCATTCAACCGGCGAGCATCAAATGTGTGTATACGACGGGAACTACTACTACTCCTACTACTACTACTACTACTACTACTACTACTACTACTACTACTACTACTACTACTACTACTACTACTACTACTACTACTACAACAACAACAACAACAACAACTACTACTACTACTACTACTACTACTACTACTATTACTACTACTACTACTACTACTACTATAACAACAACAACAACAACTACTACTACTACTACTACTACTACTACTACTGCTGCTGCTGCTGCTGCTACTACTACTACTACTACTCTACTACTACTACTACTACTACTACTACTACTACTACTGTTGCTGCTGCTGCTGTTGATGATGATTTTAATGATGATGATGATGATGATGCTACTGCTACTACAGTAGACTACTACTACTACAACAACTACTGACTGCCACCTTGCCGTCTTGACAGACAATAGTTTGTAAAATGGAGTTATACCTTTCCATAACAGAAAGCCTGGGCTGAATTTCGAGACCATGTGTTGCCCATGCAGCACTATCCCTCTCTCGGCTGCCTGGTTTACTCCAGAGGAAAGGTAACACCAATACGTCTGGAGCAAAACAAGCTGCGGGAGCTGCCGGATCAGCAAAGCAATGTTCTAGCTGTCCGCCTGTCGGAGCTTCGATCCTAGAACAGCTGCCAACCAAGGCTTAGGGCCTGGTCTGCCCTGCCATGACATTTTGTCTTTAGGTTGCATTTCCTCGCACCAGGATAAGGCTTGTACCCTCCCAATTGTTTGTTTCTATACACCAGTTGGTCATTGATGGGTGATATGGTCAATACTGCTGTGGCAAAACGTACATCATGACAAAAATGGTTAAGCCGGACAAGAACAAAATGTATTTAAGGGACACAGAAGACTAGTCAACGAACACATAACTGGTGTCGCCAGCCGCTGCGGGAGTTACTTAAGAGGGGATTTAGGCACTTATGGGCTAACTGGTTCGTTGTGCATTGAGGATATTCTGACAACTAATTGACTAATTGATTAACCCCGGCCGCTTTTACTTCGAATACATTTTCTGGTACATATTTTAAGCTCGGTCGACTGTTGGGACTTCGGTCAATTGTTTAAAAAATAGTCTCCTCGATGGGATTTTGAATACAAAACCAGCGCGCTGGTAGGCAACCGCCCTAGCTGCTGCGCCACTTCGTCTGTCTCATAATTAATACGCCGATCGTTTTATGATTCAGAAAATATTATGGCACTATACGTGTCACATGGCTGGGTGTTTCGTTTGGTCACAAAATCCCCTCCTCTCCCTCTTATGTAGATCTTAATGCAGAACCCACACATTATATGGATTTTAACCCAGAACCCACACCTTATGTAGATTTTAACCCAGAACCCACACCTTATGTGGATTTTAAGCCACAACCCACACTTTATGTGGATTTTAACCCAGAACCCACACGTACTGAGGATTTTAACGCAGAACGCACATCTCATGTGGATTTTAACCCAGAACCCACACTTACTGAGGATTTTAACGCAGAACGCACATCTCATGTGGATTTTAACCCAGAACCTTCACCTTATGTGGATTTTAACCCAGAACCCACACCTTACGTGATTTTTAACCTCACAACCTACACCTTATGTGGATTTTAATCCAGAACGCCCGCCTTATGGGGATTTTAACCCAGAACCCACAAAGCCAGCAGAATATAACAATAACCTTTGCACCATCACCTCTAAAAAAATAATAAGGCAAAGAAAAGGAAAAGCGTTAATAGAATGTTACACAAAATAACACCGCTTCTTTATTACAGTCCTGTAAACGCCATTTTTTTAACCTATTCCTTTTCCAGTAACAATCGGAACAACACACAAATTCCAAGTGTTCGGATGTGATTTATTTCTTCCTGGCGTTACTAGGAAAATGAGACACTCCTGCGATCGATACCCTGCCGACAAATAATCAATCAACGGCGCATGCATTTAAGTGATACCATGTTGATAAATCTTTACAGTAGGGCCGGAAAATACTGCTGGAGAAAACATCCATTGTTCTTCGTTGCAGTAAAGAAGTACACAAGATGAAAGCAATTGTAGAAACCGCCAGTGCAGCGTTTATTTTCTATACTTAGAAAATGATATAGAAAGCATTGTATTTATTCAAATTGGAATACTTTGGAATTGTAGGGTCTATTAGTGCACTTAATTTTTTTTTTTTTGTTGCGTTCTCTCTCTTTAAGCTCAAGTGTAATTCATACACATGCTACAACGTCTAATGAACTGGATTGATTTGTGCGTGTGGATTAGCTTTCCCTGTTACCATAGTCCCTCGCCATCAGGCGAAGCCACTCTGACTTCTGAGGTACTAGTAATTTACATCCCCATGCCAAGGAAGGGCTAGTCCATACTGTGTGTTGTTGGCGATTGTGTCTGTCCACGGTCTTCTGTCTCGTGTACTGTCAATCATGTCTGATACCGACGTTACTCAATACCTTGATAGCATCCTGCCAGCTATAGCTATCTTCCTTACCTCTGCATCTTGTAGGCTGCTTTAATTTTTCTCTCTTGTGGACCTAGTACCTCTTTGAACTGTCAACTGTCACTGTCATTTACTGCCTATATAGTACCTTGCGGTGTATGGGTCTTGAGCCTGAGGAATTAAGACCGCCTGGCTAGTGCAGTCGCCGCGAACTGTGCAGGTTAGAGTTTTCTTTTTGCCCCAGACAGAAAAAAAAATCCACACCTTACCGAGGAATCGAACCGGGGTCTCCCGAAGGAGAATCCGGCATTCTAGCTACTCGGCCAGCCGCTCCTCACCTCTTTGAACATCTGCATCATGTGCCCATTCTATATTGCATCATACTTTAGCTTTTTTCGCTTCAGATTCATCGGTGGCCTTAGGTGTGTCTTGGCTTTTATTGTGCTTGTGATGTAGACAGCTGGCTTCTTCTTGCGATTTTCGGCTTTGCCCAACTCGCTCTTTAGGTGTTCTCTTTCTGAATGTATTGCTTTGAGTATTGCCTCAGTCTCATGCTTTATCTGAGCCATTCCTGCCACACCTTGCTGTGGCATGTTTTATCTCTTCCAGCACTCTAGAGATTATCTTTTCCTTCATTTGTGGTATCTGGCCTTGAAGCTGTATTTTCTTTCTTCCAATGGTGATATTCCGATGGCTGTTCCGCAGCGCTCCTCGCACCTCCTTAAATTATATATTTGGTGTTGCGGTAATTTTCATAATTTTTTGAGGTACACCTAGCCCAAGTATCTGACTCTATGTTTGCTGAGATGTTGGCGCATTTCCTGTTTTCATTCGGCTTACGTAAATGCCTGTTCTTTTTTTTTTTTTGGCCAGTGCGCATTCAATGAAGGAGTGTTCTTTTGCACAATAACGGCAGATGTCTGTCTTGTTGTGACAGTTTACTCTTCTGTGTCCGTTTTTTTTTTTTTTTTGGCACCCGAGAACATCGAATAACTTTGGGTGCAGTAGCATTCTGGCTGCTTGTTATCTCATGTCCATGATAACGTTAGCAGGCATTGCGTTCCCTTCCATTGTCACAACTGCGACTGTCGTTGGATTGTTGACATATGTCTGCAGCCTCTCCATTAAAATTTTTTTTTTAAATTTAGTTGTGCGGGTTTTACTGCTGGAGCTGTCCTTTATTTGGTCGTGTGTTAACTCCACTTTGACACTTTTTATCACCCTTCTTCTTTCAGATTCTTCTTCTTCTTCGTTCATCCGGAGTTTTTTTCTTTTTCGGATGTGATTGCGTTGTGCCTGTTTACAGCAGAGCTGCGTTCTTGCGCCATTAGGCCGACACATCCGACTTCTGCGGGCATTTGTTGACCGGGTTAACCTTCCCGGGGTTTCAGATTCGTTGATGGTGACTTCAGTGACAATATTATGCGTCAGCTGCGGATCCCGTTTGCCTTTGTTGACATATTTTAGTATCTGTGAATGCCGGGCGAAGCTGATTGTAGCCATCATACTGCTCTGCGTTTTCTCTAGGTTAGCCACCGTTTTCTTGCTCAGGACACTTTCCAGAAGTACAGTGATTTTGTCCGTTGCTGATACGTGGGCTTTGCCTCTGCCTGTCTGCCGAATAGCAATTTTCTTGACTATTATGTTTTTCTCCCTGAGGTATGTTCGATTTCGATCTTTTTGGGGCGGTGTGTGATCTTTCTTGCAAGTAGTCTCATCACATGTTGTGGTTTCTAATGCTGTTTCTTCTTTTACCTGTGGCAGGGAAGACTCTACCTGTGGCTGTGGCGTGCTTGAATAGATAAACGGGTCCTCTCCCTCCGTCGTCTTGACACCCGCAGTGTCGTTAGTGTCTTGAACATTGGGTGTTCTTCCCCCAGTCATGTCAGGGCAATTGTCCTCCCCTGTATATGGTATCTTGCAGTTTCTGGTGATGTGTTGTCCATCAGGCTCCCTCAAATGCGAATGAGGGAGAAATTGAAGGATCATTAACTCACATAGCTTTTATATCTGGCCCAGAACACAATACTGCTGTGAAACATCAGTTTATAAGAAACAACAATTGGGAAACTCTTTGAAGGCCACTAAGACAGGTTCAAAAATAATCGCATATGTATTGCTTGGCGCATATATAAGTAGAAGAAAGAAGTAGAGAATAGAGGACACACTAGACAACATAAAAATTAACAGCTAAAGTTACAGACCGGAATTCGAACCTTTCACCCCCAAATAACGGCAGCGCCTGGCTGCAGGAATAAGTACACTTCGACACATAACCAGCTTGACTTCCCAAATAAAGGAACATATACCCAATAGTCCCAGGCACGCGAAGAAGCCCTGCATTTTATTTTGCTTTGACCTTATTTGTGTGGTTTAGACACTCCTTGCTGTACAGCTATCTTCCTTTCCGTTACATCTAGTAAGCTGCTTTTATTTTTCGTTACTGCTCTTAGCGCTTGCAAATAAAAGTCGTTAGTTGTTAGTCGCTATTCCAACTTCACGGCAACGGATCGTCGCTATTAAGCTCCGTTCCCGTGCCAGTGAATATCACACAAAATGCTCCTCATTGCCCCCTGTAAAAAGTGGAACAAACAGAAGTCTCGACAAACCAACAGCCCGCACAGGTAAACTGTGCATAATGCCGCCGCCAGAATGCCAACACAAAAGTACTCCCGAAAAATACAGTGCATCATCGATGGCAGCGGCAGTCACTAGAAAACCAACAGCCACACATTACTGCATAAGGCAATCCAGCCAGTTCTGCGACAAACCGGTCGTCATTATTCCGAACATGCAGTTCACGCTACAAACAACCGCGTACAGGTTTAAAAGCATTTCACACGCAATTCATAGCTAACAGTGTCGCGCCACGCACTCAACTCAGTAACAGAGCGGTGGAACCATGCACTACTAGTCCAAGATGAGGAAAATGCGAATGCAAATGGTAGCCACAAGCATAAACAATCCAGAGGCCTTAACCGTTCAAATGCCTATCCTCCATGTTGGGGACCAGAAGTAAAAACAAAACAAAAACGAATCCCCATCAAGAACCTGCTGTGTGTATATGAAGTGTTAGGACCATCATTCAGCTCGCCAGTCTAAATCCACTAATGGTCTTATAAGAAGAAGAAGAAGAAGAAGAAGAAGAAGAAGAAGAAGAAGAAGAAGAAGAAGAAGAAGAAGAAGAAGAACAATAACAAGAACAAGAACAAGAACAAGAACAAGAACTGGAACAAGAAGAGCAAGAAGAGCAAGAAGAACAAGAAGAACAAGAAGAGTCCGGTCCATATATGTTTACTCCAAAGTATGTCAGGTTTGCCTTTGAGTTATTTTAACGGCATCGTTTTACTAAATAACAACACCAGCTTTTTGTGCTACGGTCAACAGACTGTACTAGGATGAGTAATTGACAGTCGAGAGATCTGGAGAGTTGGTGGTCGGGACATGAGAAGGGTAAGATTGAAACTCAGACATTCTGGCTCGGCACTCACCCACTTTGCATCAGCTCGCACATTTTTACCTACAATGTCTAACAGTTTTAGTTTTCATGGTCTGTAAAAATACGAATAGCTTTAAAATGATTATGTATGCCCAATTTATTAAAAATGTGTATGAGGTTATATGTTTGCATATCCTTTACAGGACATCGCTGTCAACGTCAGCATCTTTCAGCTGATTGTTGATTTCTTGGCAATAATACTCTCAGTAGTTTGCCTTTGCTTTCTGAGCGACCGGCTCACATACCCCGTAAGTTACCGACCTCGCAGTCACGTTACTCACGAGTGTATACGGGATTACGGAGAAAGTCGCTAACCCTAGCCAGGGAGACCCGCATGTTATATACTGCATGTAAATTCACCGAGCATGCCATTGAAAATCCTTCCACTAGCCACGCTTTGCACGTGTGCCGTAGGTTGTTGATTACTGGTATACGCTATGCAATTATATGAAGTGCAGTGACTAATCAGAACAATGTAATTAAAGAGGCCTATTGGGCACATCTTGTTAGCCCTATACTTTTATAGATCTGTCGACAGTAGTGATCTTATCAATACCATACCATCCGCCTTTACTTCCCAATACATTTTCTGGTTCGCAATTGAGTTGGATAGACAGAGAGCTGAGGTAACTATTCCAAAACCGCCTCGATACGCATTTGAACCCATGGTCACTGGCTCGACAAGCAAGCCTTATGGCCTCTGCGCTACGGTGGTTTTCAGCCAGCACAATAGGCGCTGGTTCAACTCCAGCATGTGGAAGGATTTATTTCGAAAGCTTACTAATCTAAAAGAACACCCCATGAAACAAGCAAAGAGCTGCGAAGTAATTTTATTTTTGCATATCCTATTTACAGGACATCGCTGTCAACACCAGCACTGCTGTTGTTGATGTCTTGGCAAGTTTACGTTCAGTAGTTTGCCATTGATTTCTGAACGACCGGCTCCCATACCAACACGTTAAAATCCTGCAAAATCGGTCACAGCTGTGTTTCGAACGCAGGTAAGCGGAATTACGAACCCCGTCCGTAACGCCTTTGCCAAGGAGTCCGGCTTCAAGTATATGAGTATAATATCAAATGCAAATCAGAAGACGAGATCGAAAATAGGTGCAATAAGGCAAACCGACTCATTAGACAAATGGCTCCAACACTAAAGAACAAATGCATATCAATAGTACTAAGAAAGCACTTTACAACACAATCTTTCTACCAACTCTATGCTACCAATGCCAAACATAGGCAGTGACAGAAAAAGAGAAAAGAAAAATCACAACAACAGAAATGAGATTCCTGAGAAGAATACTCAACGTATCAAGAAGAGATAAGATCAGAAATGAAGAAATCAGGACTTAAAGTGGGGGTTAAAGCAGCACTAGATTTTATTAGAAAGCAGCAAGTCAAATGGTTTGGCCATGTAAGTAGGTTACCAGCCAACAGCATACCACAACAAGCAATGATGTACAGACTAGATGGAAACAGAGGAAGAGGCCGACCACGTAAACGTTGGACGGAGGGAATAGCAGAGCCCATGGGAATATCGATATATGAAGCCCATAATCGGGCACTCTCCCGATGTTTATACTTCACCTCGACACCGCAAAGTACAAGAGGAACATGATGAGATGAGATGAGAGATCACAGTTTGAGGTAGGTGCTTGTGAATTTTCTTTAAAGTTTGTGTGGCCATAGAAGGCCAGTAAAAAATTAAGACGTATCGCAAGTACTAATCGTTACATTAAAAGTATACCTTTACGAATTGACGTATGAATACAGAACTAAAAATTTGTTTATAAAATTTAAGTACCCAAAGATTCACAAAATATTTTCATAAAAATTCTATTGTATACTTGCTTGATATTATAAAATCTGACTTTAAATTTTAGGTCTTATTTGCAATAGAAAAAAAAAAACGAGGGATTCGTTACTTAGTTAACAACATTAGGGCTAACATATGATTTCTATTTCAAAATTCTAGTAGTTTCCCTTACAACAATATTAGATGATTATTCACCTATCCATCATGTGTCATGCCAGGTAAGCGTGGGCGGTCATGTTCTGCCATCTCACTCGATCGCCAGAGTCGTGGATCAGCTCTGTGTTGTGTGTGTGTTTTGTTTTTCATTTTTCTAGCTGGTAATTTCAGATCGTGTCGCGCTGGTTTTAACGTGTTGGTATGGGAGCCGGTCGTTCAGAAAGAAATGACAAACTACTTAACGTAAAAACTTGCGAAGACACCAACAACGCCAGTAAAATGCTGCTGTTGACTGTAACGTTCTGTAAGGGATATAATAAATAAAATATTGTTGCGTATCCCTTACGGGACGTTGCAGTCAACACCAGCATTTTCAGCTGCTGTTGATGTGCTAGGCAAGTGTTACGTTCAGTAGTTTGCCATTGCTTTCTGAGCGACCGGCTCACACACCCCGTAAGTTACTGACGCGTTTAGAACCGCTACCGATTCTCGCAGTCACGTTACTCACGAGTGTATACGGGATTACGGAGAAAGTTGCTAACGTCCTAGCCAGGGAGACACGCATGTTATACACTGCATGTAAATTCACCGAGCATGCCATTGAAAATCCGTCCACTAGCCACGCTTTGCACGTGTGCCGTAGGTTGTTGATTACTGGTATACGCTATGCAATTATATGAAGTGCAGTGACTAATCAGAACAATGTAATTAAAGAGGCCTATTGGGCACATCTTGTTAGCCCTATACTTTTATAGATCTGTCGACAGTAGTGATCTTATCAATACCATACCATCCGCCTTTACTTCCCAATACATTTTCTGGTTCGCAATTGAGTTGGATAGACAGAGAGCTGAGGTAACTATTCCAAAACCGCCTCGATACGCATTTGAACCCATGGTCACTGGCTCGACAAGCAAGCCTTATGGCCTCTGCGCTACGGTGGTTTTCAGCCAGCACAATAGGCGCTGGTTCAACTCCAGCATGTGGAAGGATTTATTTCGAAAGCTTACTAATCTAAAAGAACACCCCATGAAACAAGTAAAGAGCTGCGAAGTAATTTTATTTTTGCATATCCTATTTACAGGACATCGCTGTCAACACCAGCACTGCTGTTGTTGATGTCTTGGCAAGTTTACGTTCAGTAGTTTGCCATTGATTTCTGAACGACCGGCTCCCATACCAACACGTTAAAATCCTGCAAAATCGGTCACAGCTGTGTTTCGAACGCAGGTAAGCGGAATTACGAACCCCGTCCGTAACGTCTTTGCCACGGAGTCCGGCTTCAAGTATATGAGTATAATATCAAATGCAAATCAGAAGACGAGATCGAAAATAGGTGCAATAAGGCAAACCGACTCATTAGACAAATGGCTCCAACACTAAAGAACAAAAGCATATCAATGGTTACTAAGAAAGCACTTTACTACACAATCTTTCTACCAACTCTATGCTACCAATGCCAAACATGGACAGTGACAGAAAAAGAGAAAAGAAAAATTACAACAACAGAAATGAGATTCCTGAGAAGAATACTCAACGTATCAAGAAGAGAGAAAACCAGAAATGAAGAAATCAGGACTTAAAGTGGGGGTTACAGCAGCATTAGATTTTATTAGAAAGCAGCAAGTCAAATGGTTTGGCCATGTAAGTAGGTTACCAGTCAACAGCATACCACAACAAGCAATGATGTACAGACCAGATGGAAACTGAGGAAGAGGCCGACCACGTAAACGTTGGACGGAGGGAATAGCAGAGTCCATGGGAATATCGATATATGAAGCCCATAATCGGGCACTCTCGCGATGTTTATACTTCACCTCAACACCGCAAAGTACAAGAGGAACCTGATGAGATGAGTGAGATGAGAGATGACAGTTTGAGGTAGTGCTGTGAATTTTCTTTAAAGTTTGTGTGGCCATAGTAGGCCAGTAAAAAATTACGATCAAATGAGACTAAGAATCATTACATTAAAAGTATACCTTTACGAATTGGCGTATGAATACAGAACTAAAAATTTGTTTATAAAATTTAAGTAGCCAAAGATTCACAAAAAATTCTATAAAAGTTCTAGTCATACTTTCTTGATATTACAAAATCTGACTTTCAATTTTAGGTCTTTATTTGTAATAGAAAAAAAACGAGGGATTCGTTACTTAGATCACAACATTAGGGCTAACATATGATGTCTATTTCAAAATTCTAGTAATTTCCCTTACAACAATATTAGATGATTATCCACCCATCCATCATGTGTCATGCCGGTAAGCGTGTGCGGTCATGTTCTGCCATCTCAGTCGATCACCAGAGTAGTAGATCAGCTCTGTGTTGTGTGTGTGTGTGTTTTTGTTTTTTTTTCATTTTTCTAGCTGGTAATTTCAGATCGTGTCGCGTTGGTTTTAACGTGTTGGTATGGGAGCCGGTCGTTCAGAAAGCAATGACAAACTACTGAACGTAAAAACTTGAGAAGACATCAACAACGCTAGTAAAATGCTGCTGTTGACTGCAACGTTCTGTAAGGGATATAATAAATAAAATTTTGTTGCATATACCTTACGGGACGTTGCAGTCAACACCAGCATTTTCAACTGCTGTTGATGTATTAGGCAAGTGTTACGTTCAGTAGTTTGCCATTGCTTTCTCAACGACCGGCTCACATACTCCGTAAGTTACCGACGCGGTTAGAACCGCTACCGATTCTCGCAGTCACATTACTCACGAGTGCGTAAAGGATGGACAGGGGGAATTACAGAGTTCATGGGAGTCTCAATATATGAAGCCAATAAACGGACACTCTCCCGCTGTTTGTGCTTCACCTCGACACCGCAAGGTACAAGGGGAACATAATGAGATGAGATGAGACTAATCCGACCTGGTAAAATGAGTACAAGTTATATCCCCAAGAAGGCCAGCTAGCGCAGAATAAGGATGACATATCTCATCATTAAAGCGTTGAACTAGTATATGTGACATATCATTTCTTTCCTAAACAACAGCGCCTGCGAGAAAACTAATGAAAAGTAAACAAGTAAGATTTTTCTCGCGTCTATAGGCGTATTGTGCTTGTCCCATAATGTAATAGACCGATGAGCACTAGGTGGATGCTGTGGTCAATATCACACCGCCGTCTTTGCTTCCCACCACATTCTCTGGTACCTGTTCTAGGCTAGATCAACCCAGGGAGACTTGGTCAATGTTTAAATAATTCGCCCTCATGAAGATCCGAACACACGAGCACCGGGCCATCAGGCAGGCGTACCAGCCACTGCGCTACCGCAATTCCCCGCGGGGCGAAGTGAGTCAGCATTAACTCTTTACACTATACCTGTATATTTTAAAGTTCTCTTCTGTTCTCCTGGCATTTGAAACCCGAACGCTATCACACAGTTATAACACAAGCGTGATTAAGAATCCAACAGTTATCAGAACAAGCAGCCAGCACGGACATAAATAACAATGCGTCAATATGTCATACATACCCGCGGTTGTTCCACCCAGAGACTGTTGGTTGAACTCTTATCCGGGAGTCGGCGAGGGAGGATTATATTGCGCTCGTTTTGACTTTCTGATAACTTGGGCCAGGATTAGCCGTTACATTATAACTGGGTTGACTTTCCCGGCGGGAATGACACAAGGTCACGTGAGCAAGATGGCGTCAGAGAAAATTGCGAGATTGTGACTACTATGGATTTTGAATCTGTTTGGAAAGAAGGACAGTAAATTACGTAATATTATTATCAATTAGTTTACCTCGACCGCCACTATTGCCATCAATATCATCATTATTTTGTTTTTGGCGCTCGTTCGCTTTGAATTTATGCGTAGTCATTATACATGCTACTACTTCTAGTGAAATGCAATTATTTTTGCTTGTCGATTAGCTTTTCCTATTACCAGTGTCCCTCGCCATCAGGTGAACCCACTCCGACTTCTGAGGTACTTGTAATTTACGTCCCCAACTCAAGGCCGAGAAGAAGTCAACATTTTAGCCCAATCGACCGGTGTAGAGGTTGAACCGCCTGCCGTGGTACCATAGCGACTCGGCATCAACACACCGGATGTTTAAGAAAGGGCCCTCTTATCCATTCAGTAAAGCTGACCTCCATCATCAGTATCAAGTGCCTAGCCAATATCCGTGGGTAACATGTCTCCGAAATCTGGCGATCACCACCAGAATGTAGAGTTGGCGTGCTGACACTTGTCCGTGCTGTGACAAATCTGCCAAGACTCTTCTCATGTCGTGAGCCTCTATCTCTCTTTCCATAAATTCTTCCTATTGTCAAGTAATGTCATCATGTCACCAACAGTTGAGCGGCTGCCTCTTTCTGATGTGTGTGATATGTTAGCTTTGTTATTATGTTACCTGTGTGATATGTTATCTTTGGGATATGTTACCTGTGTGATATGTTATCTTTGGGATATGTTATCTGTGTGATATGTTATCTTTGTTATTATGTTATCTGTGTGATATGTTATCTTTGTTATTATGTTACCTGTGTGATATGTTATCTTTATTATTATGTTATCTGTGTGATATGGTATCTTTGTGATAAGTTATCTTTGTGATATGTTATGTGTGTGATATGTCATTTTTGTGATATGTTATCTGTGTGATATGTTATCTTTGTGATAAGTTATCTGTGTGATATATTATCTTGTGATATATTATCTGTGTGATATGTTATCAGTGTGATAAGTTATCTGTGTGATGTTATCTGTGTGATATGTTATCTTTGTGATATGTTATCTTTGCAGCCGTAGTACCGTAGCGACTAGATAATTGTCTGTCATGGTACCATAGCAACCAGACAATTACCTGCCGTCATACTGTAGCGACTACACAATTGCCTGCCGTGGTATAGTAGCCACTAGACAATTTCCTGCCGAGGTACCGTAGCGACTAGACAATTACCAGCCGTGTTACCGTAGAGACTAGACAATTGCCAGCCGTGATGACGTAGAGACTAGACAATTGCCAGCCGTGGTATCGAAGCGATTAGACAATTGCCAGTCGTGATACGGTAGAGACTAGACAATTGGCAGCCGTGATACCTTAGCGACTAGACAATTGCCAGCCGTGGTTTCGAAGTGACTAGACAATTGCCAGTCGTACCGTAGCGACTAGACAATTGCCAGCCGTGATACCTTAGCGACTAGACAATTGCTTGTCGTATCTGTGGACTTGAGTTCGATTCCCATCAGGGCGATTTGGAATTTTCAAAATTGATCTGGGTGCCTATGTCTAAGATGGGTACCGAAAAATAACCAGGAAGCAAAGGCGGCCACACGAAACCGACCACATCAGCCACAGAGTGCCGTTTGGTCGTGTGTTTGTATGTGAGCGTGTGGGTGTGCGTGTATGCGTGTGTGTGTGGGTGTGAGTGTGTGTGTACGTGTGTGTGTTTACTTGTTCAGGATTCACAGTCGTATGTTAAAATTAATTCTATATAACGTACCTGAATTTTGTTATAATGTGTCGTGGTCAAATTAGAGATCGCCTAATTTATTGTGTGAGCTCGCTCGCTCGCTTTGAACTCAAGCGTAGTCCATACTCACAACTTCTAGTAGTACTGGACTGAATTCTGCGTGTGGATTAGCTTTCCCTATTATCAGTGCCCCAGGCCATCAGGCGAACCCCTTACTACTTCAGAGGCACTTGTGATTTACGTGTCCCCAAGTCAGCTATGAGAAGCCAACATTTTAGTCCAACTGTCCGTGTAGGGGTCGAAGTCTCTACCTCAGCATCAACGCACCGGATGTTTAAGAACGAGTGCTTTTACCCATACAGTCACGCTCACCTCCACTGATTAATATTTGGTTTGGCACAGCGCAGAGGCAATGGGCAGAGCAGAAACAATATAAGGGTTTTCCTAGATTTAAAAAAAAAATGGTCTCTTTCAGTCCGCTTACATCAAAGTGAAGATGGGACAGTTAAAACATCAACTGGCCGTTGATTGGTGGTGGTATTGTGTGGCCACCTTTAAGTCATTGATATAATTTTTAAGTATATTTATTTTTGCTTTATAAAGTCACAGTATGCAAATATTGTTGTACAAGACGTCATTACACACTGAAATAACTTCTTCGTCTTCTTTTTTCTTTTCTTTCTTCCATTTACCCCAGTGAAGTATTGGGGAGAGGAGATTGGATAAACAGGGGGAGGAGATTGGATAAACAGGGGGAGGGGATAAACAGATTGTTTATGCCCTCTGTCTGATGCTCTTGTAAGTTGGTATTAATGTATTTAAGATTGTTCTTGATACCATCACTCAATATTTTACGTGGTCTTCCCTTTGCTCTATATCATTTATGTTTCTTCAATGTGGCTATATGTGGCAGATGATATCAGGGCATTCTTGTGAGGCGGCCAAACCATTTAATCTGTTGTTATTTAATGAAGTGTATGACTGGTTTCACACCCAGCAATCCTCTTCTAATTTCCTTATTCCTAATTCTATCTCTTGCGGATGCTCCCACGTCTCTTCTATGGCATCTCTTCTCTGCTGTACCGATTTTGCTCTCTTTAGTTGCAGTAAGCGTCCATATTTTACAACCCATAGTGGCTATGTGTTTTAAGTATTTCCGTTAAAGTGTATTTCAGGAATTCACTTCGCATGATATATACTTCTGCAGTATGCAGTATACCAGGCAATAAATCGTGCAGTCTGGTGTTTGTGACTTCTGTGTATGTTCATCGCTCGTGCCTGGGAGAATGCATTACAGTGTAGATTCAAAATAATTTTAGACGCCATAACCTAGGATTGGAGAGATTTATATAGCTTCAGCCTTGGGAGAAAATGTTGTGGTTTTCCCTTTAATTCCACGTTCACCTTGATTTGTTTGCCCGCTTCCTTTGGCAATGTTTCAGGTCTAAATTGATCATTTTTTAGCAGCGCGATTTAAGTGTTGTATCGTCAACAGATTTCCATCTCTATGCCAGAGGAGGATCAAAAGCGTAATATGGACTAATAGGGTAAAATGTGAAGTAATAGGAGTTTCCGTGGCGAAGTGGTTACACAGCCTGCCTCGCGCTCCGAAGGTTGTGGTTTCGATTCCGAACTACGTCTTTCGGTTCACTAGCGCAGTTTTCTCGGAGACTCCTGGGGGTCGTCGCTGGGACTACAAAGTTCGTGCTTTGTGCGACGCTTTCGGCAAGCCGCCAAGCGGAAAGAGACCGAGCCATATTGGATAAAACCCGGCGCAATGAAGTCGATCTTCTTGCCTTTTAAATCCGTTTTTAACTTAAAGTGAATTATCTGTTACCACGCTCGAAGGACCATTGGGTATATGGTGCCAACTCTACAATTTTATAGACCAAACGGCACTCAATTGGTGACATGACCAGTATCATGTTGGCTGCTTTTACTTTTAGAATATTTTCTGGTGCCCAGATTAGTTTGGGTATTCATGGAATGCAGCTGAGCAGAGCACGACACTCACTTGTCCTTACAGTCGGAAATGACTGTCAAAGGCGGAGGTAAAAGACCCACGTGTTGATGTGGAAGGCACCACAATATGATCCCAAGAATTCATGGCAAAACCCATTAACTTAGGAGCAACGGAGATGTGGTTCCTGTGACGAATGTTGCGAATTCCTTGGACTGCCAAAGTAACTAGCAACGATGACCTGAAAGAGGTTAATGAAACTAGGATATTATATACAAGAATAAGAAAGAGACAAACAGCTTTCTTTGGTCATGTGATGAGAAAAATGGCATTGGAGAACATCGTGACAACTGGAATGATCGGGAGGCAAAGTCCGACCAAGAGAAATAATGCTGGATGGAGTGAAACGGTGGCATGGAGGAATATCATCAGCAGAGTTGCTAGCAGGGCACTTGATGATGATGATGATTCATGGAAGCCCAGATCAACTAAATATAAATTCTCACATGAAGGGCAACACTCCATCACCGGACCGACACACAAGCATGCTAGCTACTGTGCTACTGCCACTCCCAATTTAAAAGGTTGCTAAAGGTTAGCAAGTTTGAGAACCCCTGGGGTAGAGGACAGAAATGTGCCCACGTCATTAATAACGGCCGCTCCGTTATCGCGACGGCTAGGGGTTGTCGTTACAGAAATCCGTGCTGAATCCATAGTTTCTGCTAACCCTAATATTTAAACTGTTAGGATGTAATTACTGTCAAAGTGTCTGGGTCTACCTCTGGTTGCAATGACCCGTCTACAACCATTAAATCTTTGTATATCGGTCGGTTACGATCACATAATCCCACCACAATCTACATACTTCAACTAATTCCAAACCTAAAAAGTAGAGGACATGACATGATATTACTTGCATCGATATGATATGATATAACATGGTTTTGGTAACATAGTAAAGTGTGAATCGTCATGACATGATATGACATATGTTGACATGCCTCGATATGATGACAGACATACTTTGGCATGCCTGTATATGATATGACATATTTTGATATGTCTCTACACATGACATACTTTGACGGGCCTCAATATTTGATACACCTTGACATGCCTCGATATATATATATATATATATATATAAGATATATATATTATATATATATATATATATATATATATAATATATATATATATATATATATATCGAGGCATGTCAAGGTGTATCAAATATTGAGGCCCGTCAAAGTATGTCATGTGTAGAGACATATCAAAATATGTCATATCATATACAGGCATGCCAAAGTATGTCTGTCATCATATCGAGGCATGTCAACATATGTCATATCATGTCATGACGATTCACACTTTACTATGTTACCAAAACCATGTTATATCATATCATATCGATGCAAGTAATATCATGTCATGTCCTCTACTTTTTAGGTTTGGAATTAGTTGAAGTATGTAGATTGTGGTGGGATTATGTGATCGTAACCGACCGATATACAAAGATTTAATGGTTGTTATATATATATGTATGTGTGTGAGTGTGTGTGTGTGTAAGATAAATTAACAAGACTCGATATATGACATATTGTGACATGTCACGATATATGACATACTGTGACATGCCTCGATATATGACATATTGTGACAATGCCTCGATATATGACATACTGTGACATGCCTCGATATATGACATATTGTGACATGCCTCGATACATGACATACTGTGACATGTATCGATATATGACATAATGTGACATGTCACGATATATAACATACTGTGAGATGTCATAATATACGATATACTGTGACATGTAACGATATATGACATACTGGGACATGTAACGATATATGACATATTGTGACATGTAACAATGTATGACATACTGTGACATGTAACGATATATGACATATTGTGACATGTAACAATGTATGACATACTGTGACATGTAACGATATATGACATACTGGGACATGCCTTGATATATGACATACTGTGACATGTATCGATATATGACACACTGTGACATGACTCGATATATGACATACTGTGACATGTAATGATAAATGACATACTGTGACATGTAACGATATATGACATACTGTGACATGTCACGACATATGACATATTGTGACATGTCACGAGATATGACATACTGTGACAGGTCACGATATATGACATACTGTAACAGGTCACGATATATGACATACTGTGACATACCTAGATATATGACATACAGGCGGGGGGGGGGGGCGCTATACGTCGCTTCGGTTTACGTCGTTTCGTTATAAAGTCGTTGTCACGTAGGGGACATAACTTCACTTTACGTCGCTATGTTCCGCCATAACGTCGTCACGATCCAGCCAATGGACCAAGGTGTAATTGCAAGTTTCAAAAGATGTAATTGCGTCGCACCTTCTCACAATTATAACCTTATCAAGGCTACAGACGGCAAAGGTAAGCCTACCATTTAGTGATCCTGGCGAGATTACAGAAACCTCAAAGTCATTGACAACATTGCGGATTCATGGAGTGACGTAACGTCAGCATGCATGAATGCCCTGTGGCGAAAACTGTGGCCAGAATGTGAGCACGCCTTTTGTGAATTTGACGACGTTCATTCTATTCGTCGACAGATCGGTAACTTAGCCACTAAAGCTGGCCTTGAAGGGATGGAGGACGCTGATATTGATGAGTTGCTTGCTTCTCAAGCAGAGAAGAGCTGGGAAAAGAGACAGGAAGAGGTTACAGTTTTATCCTCAGACGAAGAGGCAGAATGTGTTTCCTCCTTATAAATCCCCCCCCCCCCCCAATCCCAATATACGTAAAAATGGAAGCTACATTTAATAACACATACAAGAACAAGTCTAGACATCTACATAAAACGTGAATTGCGGGACTACTTACGTTATAAAACGAACTTCTGAAGTGCGAGAAGCACAGAACCGTAAAGTATTTTGGAAAAAAACAATATCAAATAATCGGTTCTTGTATTAATGCGACATTGAAATAATCTTAATCCCCCAACCTGGAACCCCTAAATTCCCCACCTGGGGGTGTTGGCAGGGGGGAGGGGGGGGGCCTTGGTATTCCTCACCGGTTGAGAATCACTGGTTTAGGCTGTGTCGTCCTGGTAACCCAGGACAATCTTAAAAATCCTCCTTGATGGGGATTCACCTCATGACCTCTAGATCGGCAGGCCTAGGCTCTAGCAATTACGCTACCACAGCTCCCCGTATCTGAGTAAATGCATCTAATTGATGGATTTATGTTTTACTTTATTATGTTATTATTATTTGTTGTTGCGTTCGCTGGCTCTGAACTCAAGTGTACTCCATACACGTGTTACTGTACTACTTCTAGCGCACTGGACTGATGTTTGCGTGGGGATTAGCTTGTCCTGTTACCAGTGTCCCTCGGCAACAGGCAAACCCACTCGGACTTCAGAGGTACTTGTAATGTACGTCCCCAAGTCAAAGACGAGAAGTCAACATGTTAGTCCAGCTGACCAGTGTATTGTCTGAACCTGCTACCCCGGCACCAGCACATGAGAAGTTTAAGAGCCTGCGGCCTTATCAATTCGCCCATTGCTGGATTGTCTTTGATTGTTTTCTGGTCTATGTGTCACCCTCTGTTAACCACTGTACTAGAATGACATCTGTACCACTTATAACGGGGCTAGTTCCGTTGGACAGGGGCATGTTTGTTCAAGGATTACAATGATTATCGACTTGGGGTGTTTCTTTAATTTATTCCGTGAAAGGGCATATCGACAATGTGACTCGACACATTGCGATCATTTATAACTTGCAAATTAGATGATAGGTAACTCTCTATTAAACCACTCATTATTTTCTTATACTAAGCGACTCATTTCTCTATCAAGCCACACATTACTCTCCTATATCAGGCCACTCATCACTCCATCAAGCCACACATTACTCTCCTATATCAGGCCACTCATCACTCCATCAAGCCACACAATATTCTCCTATATCAGGCCACTCATCACTCCATCAAGCCACACATTACTCTCCTATATCAGGCCACTCATCACTCCATCAAGCCACACAATATTCTCCTATATCAGGCCACTCATCACTCCATCAAGCCACACATTACTCTCCTATATCAGGCCACTCATCACTCCATCAAGCCACACATTACTCTCCTATATCAGGCCACTCATCACTCCATCAAGCCACACATTACTCTCCTATATCAGGCCACTCATCACTCCATCAAGCCACACATTACTCTCCTATATCAGGCCACTCATCACTCCATCAAGCCACACATTACTCTCCTATATCAGGCCACTCATCACTCCATCAAGCCACACATTACTCTCCTATATCAGGCCACTCATCACTCCATCAAGCCACACATTACTCTCCTATATCAGGCCACTCATCACTCCATCAAGCCACACAATACTCTCCTATATCAGGCCACTCATCACTCCATCAAGCCACACATTACTCTCCTATATCAGGCCACTCATCACTCCATCAAGCCACATATTACTCTCCTATATCAGGCCACTCATCACTCCATCAAGCCACACACTACTCTCCTATACCAGGCCACTCATCACTCCATCAAGCCACACAATACTCTCCTATATCAGGCCACTCATCACTCCATCAAGCCACACATTACTCTCCTATATCAGGCCACTCATCACTCCATCAAGCCACACATTACTCTCCTATATCAGGCCACTCATCACTCCATCAAGCCACACATTACTCTCCTTTATCAGGCCACTCATCACTCCATCAAGCCACACAATACTCTCCTATATCAAGCCACTCATCACTCCATCAAGCCACACAATATTCTCCTATATCAGGCCACTCATCACTCCATCAAGCCACACAATATTCTCCTATATCAGGCCACTCATCACTCCATCAAGCCACACAATATTCTCCTATATCAAGCCACTCATCACTCCATCAAGCCACCATATTCTCTAAGGCCCTACCCCCACCACACAAATTCCTATATAGCCCTCTATCCATCGCCCATTCTTCCTTATGGCCTATCCATAGCACCATTCTTATACAGGCATCATCTCCATAAGCCCATTCCTTATCAGGCCATTTCTCAAGCACAATATTCCTTTGGCCTATATCCTAAGCCACACATTACTCCCATTCGGCCATCATACTCATAAGCAAAATACTCCCTATACACCACTCAATCCATCAAGCCACCATTATCTCCTATATAGCCACTCATACTCCATCAAGCCACACAATTTCTCCTATATCAGGCCACTCATCACTCCATCAAGCCACACAATATTCTCCTATATCAGGCCACTCATCACTCCATCAAGCCACACAATATTCTCCTATATCAGGCCACTCATACTCCATCAAGCCACACATTACTCTCCTATATCAGGCCACTCATCACTCCATCAAGCCACACATTACTCTCCTATATCAGGCCACTTCATCACTCCATCAAGCCACCACACTATTCTCCATATACAGGCCACTCATCACTCCATCAAGCCTACACAATATTCTCCTATATCAGGCCAACTCATCACTCCATCAAGACCACACATACTCTCCTATATCAGGCCACTCATCACTCCTATCAAGCCACACAATATTCTCCTATATCAGGCCACCTCATCACTCATCAAGCCACACATTACTCCTATATCAGGCCCACTCATCACTCCATCCAAGCCACACAATTACTTCTCCTATATCAGGCCCACTCCATCACTCCATCAAGCCACACATATTCTCCTATATCAGGCACTCATCACTCCAATCAAGCCACACATACTCTCCTATATCAGGCCACTCATAACTTCCACCAAGCCACACATTACTCTCCTATATGCAGGCCACTCATCACCTCCTCAAGCCACACAGTACTCGCTCCTATATCAGGGCCACTCATCAGCTCCATCAAGCCACACATTACTCTCCTATATCAGGCACTCATCACTCCATCAAGCCACACATACTCTCCTATATCAGGCCACTCATCACTCCATCAAGCCACACAATTATCCTATATCAGGCCACGCAATCACTCATCAGCACACAATTCTCCTATATCAGGCCACTCATCACTCCCTCAAGCCACACATTACTCTCCTATATCAGGCCACTCATCACTCATCAAGCCACACAATATTCTCCTATATCAGGCCACTCATCAACTCCATCAAGCCACACAATATTCTCCTATATCAGGCCACTATCACTCATCAAGCCCCACAATTACTCTCCTATATCAGGCCACTCATCACCTCATCAGCCACACATTACTCTCCTATATCAGGCCACTCATCACTCCATCAAGCCACACAATATCTCCTATATCAGGCCACTCATCACTCCATACAGCCACAAACTTACTCTCCTATATCAAGGCCACTCATCACTCCATCAAGCCACACATACTCTCCTATATCAGGCCACTCATCACTCCATCAAGCCACACATACTCTCACTTATCAGGCCACTCCTCGAACTCCATCAAGCCACACATTACTCTCCTATATCAGGCCACTCAATCACTCCATCAAGCCACACATTACTCTCCTATATCAGGCCACTCATCACTCCATCAAGCCACACATTACTCTCCTATATCAGGCCACTCATCACTCCATCAAGCCACACAATACTCTCCTATATCAGGCCACTCATCACTCCATCAAGCCACACAATACTCTCCTATATCAGGGCCACTCATCACTCCAATCAAGCCACACAATACTCTCCTATATCAGGCCACTCATCACTCCATCAAGCCACACATTACTCTCCTATATCAGGCCACTCATCACTCCATCAAGCACACATTACTCTCCTATATCAGGCCACTCATCACTCATCAAGGCCACACATTACTCTCCTATATCAGGCCACTCATCACTCCATCAAGCCACAACAATATTCTCCTATATCAGGCCATCATCACTCCATCAAGCCACACATTACTCTCCTATATCAGGCCACTCATCACTCCATCAAGCCACACATATTCTCCTATATCAGGCCACTCATCACTCCATCAAGCCACACAATACTCTCCTATAATCAGGCCACTCATCACTCCATCAAGCCACACATTACTCTCCTATATCAGGCCACTCATCACTCCATCAAGCCTACACAATTACTCTCCTATATCAGGCCACTCATCACTCCATCAAGCCACACATTACTCTCCTATATCAGGCCACTCATCACTCCATCAAGCCACACACTACTCTCCTATATCAGGCCACTCATCACTCCATCAAGCCACACAATACTCTCCTATATCAGGCCACTCATCACTCCATCAAGCCACACAATACTCTCCTATATCAGGCCACTCATCACTCCATCAAGCCACACAATACTCTCCTATATCAGGCCACTCATCACTCCATCAAGCCACACATTACTCTCCTATATCAGGCCACTCATCACTCCATCAAGCCACACAATATTCTCCTATATCAGGCCCACTCATCACTCCATCAAGCCACACAATTACTCTCCTATATCAGGCCACTCATCACTCCATCAAGCCACACAATATTCTCCTATATCAGGCCACTCATCACTCCATCAAGCCACACATTACTCTCCTATATCAGGCCACTCATCACTCCATCAAGCCACACAATATTCTCCTATATCAGGCCACTCATCACTCCATCAAGCTACACAATATTCTCCTATATCAGGCCACTCATCACTCCATCAAGCCACACATTACTCTCCTATATCAGGCCACTCATCACTCCATCAAGCCACACAATATTCTCCTATATCAGGCCACTCATCACTCCATCAAGCCACACATTACTCTCCTATATCAGGCCACTCATCACTCCACCAAGCCACACATTATTCTCCTATATCAGGCCACTCATCACTCCATCAAGCCACACATTACTCTACTATATCAGGCCACTCATCACTCCATCAAGCCACACATTACTCTCCTTTATCAGGCCACTCATCACTCCATCAAGCCACACAATACTCTCCTATATCAAGCCACTCATCACTCCATCAAGCCACACAATATTCTCCTATATCAGGCCACTCATCACTCCATCAAGCCACACAATATTCTCCTATATCAGGCCACTCATCACTCCATCAAGCCACACAATATTCTCCTATATCAAGCCACTCATCACTCCATCAAGCCACACAATATTCTCCTATATCAGGCCACTCATCACTCCATCAAGCCACACAATATTCTCCTATATCAAGCCACTCATCACTCCATCAAGCCACACATTACTCTCCTATATCAGGCCACTCATCACTCCATCAAGCCACACAATATTCTCCTATATCAGGCCACTCATCACTCCATATAGCCACACATTACTCTCCTATATCAGGCCACTCATCACTCCATCAAGCCACACAATACTCTCCTATATCAGGCCACTCATCACTCCATCAAGCCACACAATACTCCCCTATACCAACCCACTCACAGCTCCATCAAGCCACACATTACTCTCCTATATCAGGCCACTCATCACTCCATCAAGCCACACAATATTCTCCTATATCAGGCCACTCATCACTCCATCAAGCCACACAATATTCTCCTATATCAGGCCACTCATCACTCCATCAAGCCACACAATATTCTCCTATATCAAGCCACTAACTTCATCAAGCCACACATTACTCTCCTATATCAGGCCACTCATCACTCCATCAAGCCACACATTACTCTCCTATATCAGGCCACTCATCACTCCATCAAGCCACACAATACTCCCCTATACCAACCCACTCACAGCTCCATCAAGCCACACATTACTCTCCTATATCAGGCCACTCATCACTCCATCAAGCCACACATTACTCTCCTATATCAGGCCACTCATCACTCCATCAAGCCACACAATATTCTCCTATATCAGGCCACTCATCACTCCATCAAGCCACACAATATTCTCCTATATCAGGCCACTCATCACTCCATCAAGCCACACATTACTCTCCTATATCAGGCCACTCATCACTCCATCAAGCCACACAATATTCTTCTATATCAGGCCACTCATCACTCCATCAAGCCACACAATATTCTCCTATATCAGGCCACTCATCGCTCCATCAAGCCACACATTACTCTCCTATATCAGGCCACTCATCACTCCATCAAGCCACACAATATTCTCCTATATCAGGCCACTCATCACTCCATCAAGCCACACAATATTCTCCTATATCAGGCCACTCATCACTCCATCAAGCCACACATTACTCTCCTATATCAGGCCACTCATCACTCCATCAAGCCACACAATATTCTCCTATATCAGGCCACTCATCACTCCATCAAGCCACACAATACTCTCCTATATCAAGCCACTAACTTCATCAAGCCACACATTACTCTCCTATATCTGGCCACTCTCTTCTCCATCATGCCACAGAATACTCTCCTATATCTGGCCACTCTCTTCTCCATCATGCCACAGAATACTCTCCTATATCAAGCAACGCATTACTCCCTGGTACAAACTGCTCTTTATATATATATCTTCTTCTTCTTCTTCTTCAGCTTTCCGAGCCATTGAGGTTCTTTGCTGCAAATACAATCCGTCTCCATTCGTCTCTCTGGTGGACCTTCTCTTGCCAGTCGTTGAATCCAAGTGCTTGTAGAGATCTGTATATGTATTATCTCTCCACCGCCTTCTTGGTCTACCTCGGGGTCTACGGTCATTTATTTCCTGAGTGTAAGTGAGTTTTGTTTCCCTATTATCTTCCATTCTTTCTATATGCTCCAGCCATTGTAGTCTATTAGCCTTCATGATACCAGTGATTAGCGGGGACTTAAACAGATCATAAATGTCTTTGTTACTTCTTCTTTTCCACTCTCCACTTTGTGTATCCCTAATGGGTCCAAAGATGCGTCTTAAAATTTTGTTCTCAAAGGTTTGTAACAAGGCTTCGTCTCCTTTCGTTGTACTCCAGGTTTCAGAGCCATACAGCACAACTGGTCTGATCAGTGTTTTGTATATTGTGATTTTGGTGTTACGAGATAGCGCCTTTGATTTTAGTAGATGTTGTAGTGCATAGTATATCTTATTTCCAGAGTTGATTCTAGTTTGTATTTCTTCCCTTATGATGTTGGAGCAGTTGAAGATTGTACCCAGGTATTTGTATGTTTCCGTTCTTTTAATGGTCATATTATCTATTTGTATGTGGCCAGAGTTTTTAGCCATTCCGTCTCTTGAAATTACCATATATTCTGTCTTATCTTGGTTGATAACCAGCCCCATCTGTTGGGCTTTTTCCTTTAAGTGAGTCAATACTTCCAATGTCTTTTGTTCACTTTGCCCTATAATATCTATATCATCTGCATAACCAAGCAGCTTGGATGTTCCTCCAATATCACATTCCTCCTTTATCTTCCTTACAACTTTCTCTAGAGCCAGATTGAAGAGTAGCGGCAATAGTGCATCACCCTGTTTCAAGCCAGATGTTATTTGGAAGGGATCTGATTTCCGGCCTTTATATGTTACTATATTATAAGTATCTTCCATGCATAGTCTGGTCATGTTGATTAACTTCCTTGATATTCCAAATTCCTGCATAGCATTCCATAGACTATTCCTATGGACACTATCATAAGCCTTTTTAAAATCCAAAAAATGTTATGGAGATCTCTTTTACAGTTGTGTTCAGTCAACACCAGCATTGTTCAGCTGCTGTTGATGTCTTTGCAAGTTTTACGTTCAGTAGTTTGCCATTTATTTCTGAATCGACGGAATCACATATACCTGTAAGTAACCAACGCGGCGCGTTCCGCTGCCGAATCTCGCTCGCACAGCTGTGTTTCGTACGAGAGTATACGGGATTACGAACAACGTACTTGACGCTCTGCGCCAGGGAGACCGGAATATATATATATATTGTTGGCTGAATATACTGTGGACAGCATCCACTGCATAGTGAAATTAGGAAGGTGAAGGGCAGTAGGTTAAAAAGAGGACGGTCGTGGATGGGTCAAGCCGAGGACATTCTTCAACAGGTGTGTTCACTTGAGGACTTAGAACCTGGCGAGGAGTGGGTGCAAGTGCCAACAGACTTCTGCACATCCTTTTCAGTTTGCATCCAACTAGATAGAAAATGCAGACAAGAAAATCCGGCTGCTGTTGAGGCTGAAGTACAAGCGTTGATTTTCGAGAATTCGCTAGACAGTGACGCGGTCATCTACACAGATGGGTCGGTCGTCCGACATGTGAGAAGCTCATGGGCCTTTACAGCTCGGGCCGGAGGGAGAATTGTGAAGGAGGACTCTGGTGCTTTCACTGAAACCACAAGTAGCCTGACCATGGAAGTCATGGCAGTAAGTAAAGCAATAACATGGCTCGAGACACAGACATTCACTAGGGCTTGTTTCCTTAGCGACTCAATGAACATGATCAAGAGGATAGAGGAGGGGTCGATCCGAAGAGAATGGTTGCTGCCTCTGAAGCGGTCTCGGCTGGCAAAGATTAGTTTCATCTTCGTGCCAGGGCATGCGGGAGTACAAGGAAATGAGCGGGCTGACAAGCTCGCAGGTGAGGCTACTGTTGAGGGCGGACGCGCCATGGACCAGGCTGACATTCTGAATGCTCTACGAGAAGTGAGACTTTTGCAAGAACCAAGTGATGACTGTGAATCTACAACAATGGCCAGACTGCGAGAGCAGCAAATTAAAAGAGGGGTGGCCAAACAAGAACACTACGCAGGAAGCCAAAGAAGATTGATAAACCAACACAGAACTGGCGTCGTTAGCCGCTACACGCTGCGGGATTTGCTGAGGAGGGGATCCGAGCACTTATGGACTGAATGGTCCGATGTGCAACGAGGATGATCTGTCGACTAACTAACTAACTAACTAACTAACTAACTAACTGTGGATTAAGTTGTTACAGGGCTGATCGCTTGGGGCCGCTAGGTCACTGTAGCGCGGCCATCAGATCAGCTCAGCTGCGCTCTTGCTCGTTGTATGATCTAGGAGTAAGCTGTACACTGAGTGTGTGTGTTCGTGCCCACATCAGACGACAACAACACGACAACCATCACAGCGAAAAGGACTCAAGTAAACTCTGGTGCAGTGACAATCAACAGTATATTGACCGTTGGCAAGACATAAATGAAGTACTCACATGTCTACGATGCTGATGCCTTCAGACACTCACACCCGTCAAACATTGCCTCATCAGTCTCACAATGCACACTGTCAACCCGGCTACAGTCCTAACTGTCTAGGTTACCTTCATGCTATCCTACCCGATGCCAGAAGCCTTCACACTATCGCACTCGGGTGTCAGAAGCTAAACTTGATCCATGACACCTCGCCAGCCTGCATCCGTTATTCCAACCTCTGGGCGACCTGCCGATGCCCGACGTTCTAGATATCTTCCAGGGCTACACCCATCCTCGTCAGATGCCTGCTCGTGTAAGTAGTTGCGATGTATTGTGCAGTGTCCTCATGTGAGTGGAGTGCGTGCGTGCTTTGAAGGTACAATGTTCCAATCTCCCAGCTAGATGTGAGTCGTGTCAATGCTGGCCAACAACTCACTCATGACAACCGTTTGGTTGTTAATCTACGCACTTGTGACGTCGCCCTTGTTCCGTCAAAGTGCTATATGGTGCTCTTCTTCCACTTTCATCTTCTAGTGCACTTGCCTACTCTTTTAACTCTGTCTGGCTGTCATTCAGGCCATGACACCAGTGTCATTTGGGGACATTCCCCATCATTATTTGTATATGGTACATATTCTCATACTGCGATGGCCTTCAGCGCCCATTTAAGTGAGACGCCTCTGACAAAACCCAGACATGCTAGATGCAAACCATCACAAATTAGGCACCTCGTAACAAAAGAAGGTGCATATTAAAACCGAATGAAAACTAAATAAAGCTCATTGTAAGCAGGTAGAGTTATGGTCGTTGCTGCATAAATTTAGTTGTTGAGTTATTTCGTATCATAAAAGAAATCAAATTCGTTTCACAACCATGACCTTGCGGCAGTGGTTACCAAACTGTGTCGAGATATGGAAGGAACGCTGTAATTCACAAAGGGAAAAGGTATTGGTTTTGGAGTTGTTTTATGGATAGGTGGGTGAGTGGGTGTGTGTACGTGTATGGATGGTTGGTTGGGTGTGTATGTGTGTGTGCTAGTGTGTGTGTGTGTGTGTGTGTGTGTGTGTTGCTCGTATTAGTGAGACCACTGAGGACAAAGAACAGTATCATGTCGTAAGAGACGACATGGACGTGTTAGTTTGAGAATGACTACCTCACCCGTAGAAATATTTAGCTGCCGAATCCGATCAATCAGAATAAAGACCTGAGACCTTTCGGTGTGAGCTTTTTGTGGTCCCATGCTGTGATGGAATTCACACAAATATATCCATGCGGAAATTTCCGAAAATTTTGTGTAAAGCAACACTGCAGCGCGCGGAGATTATATGAAACACGTCGGCGCTTACTATAGCAAAATGGAATAATGTTCGCCTGATTTAAACAGTGTGGACGGAGTCGAGGAGAAACTAAAGGATCAGCAGAGGAACTAAGTAAGGAGGCTTAAGCGCTTTTCTCGGCCCATATGGATAAAAAGAATAATTGCAGAGTAGTGGGGTAAAAAAGAGTGAGAAAGATATAGGACAGAAAGAATTTAGCTGACGTTCTAAAACAGGCGTGTGCGCACAGAACGAACGAACGAACAGACTTTATTTACAAAGGGTTAAGAATTTGGCACGCAGGCCCGTCTGACATTCTGCCCTTCTTCTCTATTTTCTCTCATACATTATTTCATTCAACATCACTTATGAAGATAATCTTGGACAACAAATGAACAATAAGCATTAAAACGCATGAAAAATAATCAATAATACATGACTCACTGAGGCAATGTTTAACATGGGCATTATAAAAACATAAGAAAGGTGTAACGTACCATACATATGGGAATATTTATTGGCTAGTTGTCGTTTGAGATAATTTTCCATTATTATTATTATTTTTTTTAGAGGGGTTGGGGGTGGCATGTAGTCTGTATTGATGTTCAAACAGGTTGCTACTGCATGTATAGTGATTGGTGGTGTCCTTGATTTCTTTTGGAAGATTGTTCCACAACTGAGCGGCAGAGTAAGCTAAGCTTGTTTTATGTAAGTCTATCCTAGGTTTAGAGACATGAAGTATATTTAGTCGTTCGCTATGTCTTGCGTTATATTTGAACAATGGCCAAAGGTAGCTTGGAGCGTTTTGAAATATGATTTTGTGAATTCGTTTAGCCTTATTAAAAAGTAGGCGTTTGTAGAGTGGCAGTAATTGATGACGTTCGTGTAGGTTAGAATTGTCGGTAAGTTTTTCACGATTAATTAAACGCACTGCCCTTTTCTGGAGTGAATAAAAGTGTTTTGTTATTTATTTGGAGCATCCATACCAGATTGTGGAGCAATAATCAATATGTGTTTGTATGTGGGAAGTATAGAATATCTTTCTTGTGTTTACGTCAAGGAAACTTTTAATTTTGGCAAGTTGGTATACTCTTTTGGCTATTTTTTTAACGAGAGCATGAACATGGGAATTAAAGGTTAGATTTTGATCAACGATAAGACCCAGTGCCGTGTGCTCGGTTACACTTTCTACAGGCGTGCTACAAATGTGCAGCTGAAGGGTTCTCTGCGAGTCTAGAGTGTGAAGTTTTTGCTTGGTTGCTATTAACATAGATGTTGTTTTAGAAATGTTAATTTGCATGCGGTTTGCGTGACTTCAGTTAACTAGACTGTTTATTTTCTTTTGCAAGAATGATTCTAGCACATTAAAATCTATAGCGTTTGTATATACTGTGCAGTCGTCTGCAAATAGATCGCAGGACGACGAAATATATAAGGGAAGATCATTTAAATTAATAGCACATAATAGAGGGCCAAGTATAGACCCTGGTGGGACTCCAATATTAATGGCAATGGCTTGAGATAAAGATTTATTGTGTGATACTACTTGTTTTCTGTCTAATAAAAATGATTTTATTAATGCTACTATATTACAGCTTAATTCCATTGTTTATAGTTTTTAAGCAGAACAGTATGATTTATCATATCGAATGCTTTTCTTAAGTCTATAAACAACACTCCACATAGAGTATTGTTAATATTTTGATGCCAGTTTTCTAACATGTTTGTTAGGGCAATATGACAATAATATTGTGGCCGAAAACCTGATTGACTGTCAACTATTAGTTTATGGCGAACTAAGTGTTCTCATGTTGTTTTGTGAATGTGTTTTTCTAGCGGTTTGGATAAGGAGGTTAATATGGAAATTGACCTATAGTTACTCATGAGACGATCGTCCAATGAACCAGCTTTTAAATGAGGATACACCTTAGCGATTTTAAAGGCTGATGGGAAGTGACCTTTGGTGAGACATTGATTATATATAAAAGTTCGTGACTCGCAGATCGCCGGTGCAGCGCAGTGAAGGATCCGATTAATGATTCCATCTAGTCAAGGTGAGTTATTGTTCTTTAGGTTCCTGAGATGGGTAAATACTTCGATGGTCGTCATTAGCGGTATGTTGGAGGGAATGTCTCTATAGCATTTGTCGTCACAAATTGATAACAATAAAGATATGTCATGAGGACAATCTGGTATTGCAGCCTTCAATTGGGTTATATCGGATTGAAAGAAACTACTGAATTGATCGCATGTAACCTGATGTTATGGTAATGATTGTGATGACTTGTGTTTGTTTGTCAAGGTATTAATTGCTTTCCATACATCTTTAGTGTTGGTTTGATCTATTATCAAGTTCTTAAAATAGTTTTTCTTTTCATTTCGAATAACATATTTAACTTTGTTTCTCAGACTATGGTACGTGATTAGATCTCTATTTTTATGTGCCCTGTCCCGGTCTCTCATAATTTCAACTACCTTCTGGGTGATACACGGGGGCTTAATGTAATGTTTAATTTGAACTTCCTTAAATGGAACATCAAATACACTTAGAAAGGTCTTCAGCCAGTGGTCAAGAGCATCATCTGGGTCAGGAAGCTGGTAAACATAGTCCAGAGATGAGCTGAGCAAGTCTTGTAAAAACACATCTAGATTGAAGTTTTTATAATTTCACTACTTTATACTTACGTGTTTGTGTTTCGGAGTTGTGGTACCTTTTTCGACCACGTGCAGCATACTAGGTACTGATAGTTCATTGCATTATTAGGTACAGTGCATTCTGTGATGTTGTCAGCTCATGTAGCATAAATGTGATCTATAATGTTGCAGATGATTTTGTTATCTAGTAGTTTCTTTGATTAACTGTTGGAATTTATATGACTCGATTATGTTTCCCATGTTTTGTTTGATTTGTTAGTGTCTGTGTTGAAGTCTCCTAGCAGTATGATTTCTCTGGCACTACTAAAGACTGCATCCATTATAGTGGTGAATTTTTCATACCAGATATTTCCGGCACTGGGGTTTCGATAAAAATAGCCAATTACTAGGAGTATGCGATTTTGCAGTTTAATTTCAAGCCATAGACACTCAATCTCACAGGTTTCAAAATCTAGCCTGCTGTGGACTAAGGCGAATTATAAATATAAACTGCAATACCCGTCTCTTGTTTCTGATTAGGATCTCTTCTAATAACTTTAAAACCTCTGATAGCAATGTAATCATCTGAGACCATTTAATCGACTTTTACTAACGCCGAACATGTGAAAATTTTGATAAAGTATAAGTGATAGTTCGGACAGCTTCCTTAATAGATGACAGATATTTAAATGGCCGACTCTGCGGCCATCTTTACTGAGCCAGTGTTCATAATAATTAGACATTTCAACCACGCGTAATCATAAATAAATAAAAAAAAAAAAAACACACACACACATAAAATGAATACAACTTACGTCCCTTATTATAATACACACTCTAAAGTACAGAGAAACAGTAATATCTCTGTCAATATATAATAATACTATACAGATCAGTAAAGAAGAGCAGTGAAGACCCACTCACCCACAGTAAAAACACAATAAAAGTATTATGAAAGATATACAACTAAATACTATCGATTAATGTAAAGTCAATACAAGTAACTCTTATAGTTACGTATAACCTAGTACTTCAGTAGATAAAACAATAACCATATGTGCAGATAAACGTTCTAGGAGAGGCTCTTTCTTGTTACCGAGATCCGGTGTAGCTGCATCGCCATACCGGACCTTTATTCGTCGATGAATTTCTATAGGTGTCAACCCTCCACTGATCATCCCCCCCCCCCCCCAAAAAAAAAAACGGATAATATAACCATGCTCCTATTTGGTACATGTCAAAAGTAGGGCGACCGTCTTTAAACTTTCCTTATTACGTCACGTGTTCGTCTGCACCATGGTGTCCCGTATTTAACAACACTCTTGACATCCTTAACAAAAATATTGACAGGTTACAAGACAATGGTACGGTCAATGTAATTTCTATCACATTTTTACGGTTTTTATTTGAAACCCTCTCGTAGAAGGCGCTAGCTCAGTGGCCATAATCTTGCGCAGTGGATTTCGTGTTCATAGAAGAGAATACTAGCGACGAAAAGTGCTGTATGAGAAATAAACTCATACTAAAGAAGCGAAAGAACGGAAAACTGTCTTCTATAAAGTTTCTGAAAGATTTAAACTGTGCAGCGTGGATTCTTAGCTCATGTTAGTTCACTCACACTTAATCATCATTATCATCATCAAATGTCCTGCCAGCTGGCGTTGATGTTCATGTCTCTCCACATATCTGAGTCTTTGGTCTTCTGGATCAACTCTGCTGATGAACTTTCTCCAAACTGATGTCTCAATCCATGCAGTATCATTTCTCTTCCCCTTGATCTTTCCAATTGTCACGATACTCTCCAATGCCTCTCTTCTCATCCCATGACCAAATAAAGCTGTTTGTCTCTTTCTTATTCGTTAAACTTTTGCCATAAATAACTGGATGACGGTCTGGTGTCACCTGTGGCTCATGACTGTCCCTACCCGACGAGGCTGTCCTAAGAGAGCAACTAACGTCGTTCGTTCACTGCCTCTGATATGTGATTATTCATGAATTCTTGGGAAGATAATTGGTGGTTAACCCTTGAATTCCACATTCTCATGGGGGTCTTTTACCTCTGCCTTTGACACCCATTTCCGATCCTTAGGACAACTGAGTGCCTTGCTCTGCTCAGCTGCAGAATTGTCCACGTATTCCGGTGGATACTCGGTCCCCAGGGCTGCGTTGGCCACCCGTGGTGTGTTTCCCATCCTCTACCACTGGGAGGTGCAGTTGGGATTGTCCCTTCCGAATGTTATGGTCTATGATGACCAAAACTCTCCAGCACTTTTAAAGGATTCACACTTACTACAGATTAAAAATATGGGAAACTACACAGACTTACAAGTATATGTATAAAATAACACTCCTACATAGCTATCAGGTGTCTTGGTTACATGAATGCCGTATTCTCTGGGAGAATTATTTGGGGGTGTGTGATATTTTGTATTTATAAACATGCATTAACAATATCTCTTTTAATCACATCTTCTAAATCTGTCTTCCCAAAGCAAATACTTATCATCAGGAGCAGAATGTGATTGTGAACATATACTCTTTCTAATGATTAGAACACTTCTTATCTTGCTGAATGAGGTATCCCGATCTTTCTATCATGTTATTCTTTACCTTCTGAATCGTTGTGAACCATGTCTTATCGACATATACCATACAGCTCTAAACAGGGCACAGTGAAGCAATATATGGCAGGGTAAAAAACCCTTCACCGTTTGTATATGTCTGATATATAACTATTCTCCTAAAACTTATTTTTTTTGTGAAGGACTACATCAACTAAACTATCACGACGTCAAACCCACCAGATGAGTTGCTTTTGTGTGTTTCAGTTGTGAGACAGTAGACATTGCCATCAGAGAATTCTATTCGGAGGATAAAAAGAACAGTCAGGTGTCGACCCAGTCTTTCCCAGTGCCTTTAAAACGTTTCGTGTTTTAAGTTATTGTGGCGTTTTCTCTCTCTCTCTCTCTCTCTCACAAACACACACACACACACATGTGTGTGTGTGTGTGTGCGCGCGCGCGATATTATGTGTACATGATTGTGTGTGCTTTTGTGTAAGTGCAAGTTTGCCACTTGAAACGTCATTTACACGACTGCTACAGCCAATGCAACTCAAAGTAGAAAATCAGTGAATAAGAGCAGAGAATAAAACATAAAACATCAGAAAAGACAGAAACAGACAAGCAAAGTAAGAAAGAAAGACAATCAGACAATGGATGGACGGATGGATGGATGGACGGACGGACGGACCGACAGACATAATTTCAGTAAACTTCTAGACAAACAAAACAACAGCATAAACCGCAGAAGTAACTAGTTATCTTACCTGCCTGGAATGTATGTACACCTGAAGGTGCAGGAACAACAACTGAAATACCAATAATATTCTAACTCAGCTTGACAAACTCCCAGGGAAAGCTAAATGAGGTCACCATTGTTGGGTGTTGGTGTAGCACCTTACATAAGAGATATTGTTCCACCGGCCTGGTTTAGCGTCACAACAGTGGACCTTTGTGATCTGGAGTAGCCTTTGGATACCAGTGGGGGTATTTCTAGTGCACTTGTCTATTCCCATCCTGTCTTCAGAGGCGTAGACGGCTAGGGGGTTCACTGTTGTTCTAAAGCTGTGATAACTCCATCCTCTTGCAGTTTTAACTTTCTGTCCCATATTTAGAGGTCTAAGGACAACGGGGTTGAGCTTGCGCTTAAACTCTCGTTATACGGGATTCAACTCCTATACCGATCAGTTAATTTCAACGTTGACTTCTCGATCAGAAAGCAATGGCAAACTTCATTCAATTATCATGTTCCAATAAGCATGGGCGGTCATGTTTCGTCACCTCACTCGATCACCAGAGTCGTGGATAAGCTCAGTGTTCTTGTCTCGACCATACCACGTGGCCAAGCCATCCAGTTATCTCTGCCTTCCCCTTGTTCTCTTCCCCTCGGTCTTGCAAGTTGTCACCAAGTTCTCCAATTTATTTCTACTCATAACGTGAGAACAAATGTTGACTGTCTACGTCTAATTTCTCTAATCAGTGTGCGATTTTCATTTGTTTAATGGCAAACTACTGAATATAAAATTGCCTATAAAATGAATCTGGGCGTTGGGGTTGACCGCAAAGTCCTGCAAAAGACTCTTGTTGTTTTCTATGCCACATGTATGGAAAGAGAATAGGTGTGGGGTCGACTTAAATAAAGGTTGACGAGGGGATATTAACTGATTCATTGCCAAACACAAAAAGCAGGTAGATACGACGAAACAAAACATATAACACGATTACCCTAGTATGGCGATATATCGTCCTTCTATCCAAATGGGAGGTCACATATAACGGAATATTATCCTTCGTAGCCGATTCGGTTAACGCCACTCTGGACATGAAAATTCATGAAACAAGGGAACTGGTGAAGGATCGAGAATTATTTCGGCGGGTGGAGATGAGTGCAACGTTCTGTGAAGGACATGATGCTGATTAAATGGCACGAGCATTGGCTTCATAGCACCGCGTTTTATTCCATACGACCCCGTCTCTTTCCGCCTTTAGGCCTGCCGAAAACGTCGCACAAAACGCGAACTCCGTATTTCCAGCGAGAACTCCCAGGAATCTCGTAGAAAATTATACTAGTGAACCGAACGACGCAGGCGGGAATCGAACCCACAATCTACGGCTGGCAGCGTAACTACTTCGTCACGGGGTTTCCCGTTTTAAGGAGGAGAAAAAAAGGGTACAGGAGCGAATGTGCGTGTAAGTGGTAAACTATGTGATGTGTATGCGCGCTAGTACGCGGTCTTTAAAACTAGTTCCTGTATCCCGCGCAAACTCCCAGTGTATCATCATTATGTGGTAATATATCAACACACGAAATGGCACGTTGTGTTAGAGATCGTGAGATGCGAAAGAGAATAATCGCCCATACCAGCCAGTATGGCACATGGTGATGATGATGATGATGATGATGATGATGATGATGATGATGATTAGAGCGGTTAATAGCTGCAATTTATTTTGTAATCAGTTGTCGCGTTTATGTTTGAGCAGGTTAAAATATTAACCTTTATCTTTTAAGATAGATGAGACTAAACTACTAAAGTGAGCATCTGGATAAAAAGTGCTGATGTCCCTATTGAATCGGAGATTAGGCGTTAACGATTATGACATAAATATGAATAGTCATTTGGAGAAAATCAAGATATCATAGACGGAACATAAAACGCATCATAACAATTAATCCCAAAAAATCAATAACACAGCTAAAGTATGCAGCATGAAAGTTTAAAAGAACAGATGGTCGACTTCATTGCATCTGGTCGCACAAAGCACGAACTCCGTAGCTCCAGCGATGACCCCCAGTAGTCTGCGAGAAAATTGCACTCGTGAACTGAACGACGTAGGTCAGAATCTAAACCACAACCGTCGGAATGCGAGGCAAGTGCGTAACCACTGCGGCACGCAGACTCCCTATTAACATGCTTTTGACGATGGTAACAGCTAAAACAAACTTATAACATTAATATATTATACTGAGTTGAGTTCATTTGAGCTAAGAGCCGACATCACTGCACTCAGGACATTCGCATACGCACTCCGTCCCATCGTTCAACAGCCATCGAAGAGTAGTACTGCTAATCGTTCCTACCGCTATCTGACTGAAAGTTCTCCTTGTTTTCCTTCTCAGTTCTGAGATTCTTCTAGAACCACTGCCGACATCCCTCAGTATAATACTTTACACATACGGGTTCTCAATATGTTCCCCAGCCTTCTCCGCCTGTCCCTAGTCCATCGGTAATCTACTACCAAGAGGTGCATTCCCTGCTAGCTTATCAGTCTGTTCATTCACCCCGCACTCCCGCATGGCCAGGGCAAAAATTCCATACCATTCTCACAATCTGTGACCTCTGAAGCTAATATATTCCGCTTCTCCGTGTACCCGCATTCGTCAACATGAATTAATCCAAACAAAACAAGTCAACTTAAACGTGTGACAGTTCTATAGAGTTTGTCCTCAAATGGAGTGGGTGTTGGTAAAAATAATTGTCTCTGTTCTTTATATGTTGGACACTTCTGCAACAAATGTTTAGGTGTTATTTTGCTAATTCTACACTTACATTCACCGGTATCTTCTTTCTTAAGCTTACTAAACATGCGGTACTTCAGTCTGTGGTGTCCTGTGCGAGTCCAAAGATTATTACTTCTCCTTTTCGAATAAGTTGATAATATGCGCCGTCTGTCTGGTGAATACATTAGTATTAACATTTATGGAACGGAAATGGAAAGCATACAAGCATTTCCTCAACTGGGCCAACTAATTATAGAAGTTGCTTTTAATGTTAAATTTAAAGACAAACACTGGAACATATTTATTTGGTTGTTTCGGGATATGAGATTTAAAGATTGAGCACAACCCACTACTGGCAATGCTGATCGTATTCCGGCACGAACCTTAAGCCTTGTCCACGCCTGATTGGAAGCACTAGACTCGAGTTTTACTTTCGTTTGTGCTCATCAGTAGTGCATATCCCTGACTAATTGGTCGCGTCCAGTGTGAGTTGCGTGGTCAGTGGTTGCACACCCGCCAGTGATCCGGAGTTCGATCCCGGGCCCAGTCAGGGACATGCACTACCGACGAGCTCAAATGAGAGCAAATCTCGAGTCTAGCGCTTCCAATCTGACGTGGACTAGGCCCAAGGTTCTGGCCGGAATACGATCAGCGTTGCCAGTAGGGGGTTGTGCTCAATCTTTAAACTAGAACACATGATGATCTGTGGAAAGAGAGACAGAGGAAGACAACGAGAGAGAAAAAAATAAGAAAAACAGAAAGAAACAAAAAGAAAGAAAGAAAGAAAAGAAAGAAATAAAAGAAAGTGGGGAAACAGAAACAATGAAAGACAATCACAGATATAAAGAGAAGGAAATAACAGATTGGGAGAAGAAGGAATAATAGGGGAAAGCAATTAAAACACAAAGATAGCTGAACAGAAAGAAAGTAAGGATGGACGAAACGAGTGACAAAAATGCAGTTAGAAAGAAAGAAAGCTAGAACGATTATCAGCCATGGACAGGTATTTTCCAAAAATATTGTGACTACTCTTATATCACTGTTGAGACAATTTCTCTAGGCTTCCCCTGTCAGTGTGCGTTTCATATCCAACTCACGGCAAAGTTGTCTCCGCCCCTGGAGAAATCAGTGAGTCCGACTGAAAAGTCGTTACAGACTGTGGGAGGCAAGATAACATATACCGACTAGTTAATGACTACCAGCCTTTACCGTTGTTCTAGCAGTGTTTTTAAGAGGCGCCGGTGGCCAAGGAGATAACATAAATCTGCGTCGCATAGTCCGCCAGTCACAGAACAGTAAGGTAAATTGCAAGTTGCGTGCCGAAATGTTTAGAGCGCTCGCTCTTATACTTCTGGTGCGCTGATTGTAGGGTAGAGGGTTCTCCCCGTATTCCGGTCAATTGGACTTAAACGTTGACGACTCGTCGTTTTCCAAAGCGTTTCCAAACACTGCAACACCAGAGGGTGACACGTAGACCAGAAAACAATCAAAGACAATCCAGCACAGGAGGTTAGTTAGCTTAGCCGAATGGATAAGACCGCTCGCTCTTAAACTTCCGGTGTGCTGATGCCGAGGTAGCGGGTTCAACCCCCACACGGGTCAGCTGGTCTAAAATGTTGACGTGTCATCCTTGATTTGGGGACGTAAATTACAAGTACCTCGGAAGTCGGAGTGGGTTCACCTGATGATGAGGAAAATTGGCAATAGGAAAAGCTAATCCATATCCAAAAATCAGCCCAGTGCACTAGTCGTTGTAACACATGTATGGACTACGCTTGAGTTCAAAACGAGCGAACGACAAAAAAAAAAAAAAAAACAAGTTTTTCTCGTATTATACCATTTTAGTCCTAATTTGCGCAGATACTAATGAATGAATGTTGGTAATGTATTAGTCATTGTTGTAGTCGCTCTCGTGATTCTGACCCATACAACAGTACTGATTTAGCGTTAGGGTTAATCATGTATTGTAGATTTATAATGTATAAAGCCGACAAGAGGTGGATAACGATACAAGTGGGAAGATAACATAAAGAGATAGGTGAACGTCAGCCTGACAGTGTACAGTCAGGGCGAGACACACTCAGTGTTGGAGATCCATTGCAGCCAAGCTTAATTGCGGAGACGGCACCTGATTGATTGATTGAATGTATTGTAAGTTTAACCGATTCAGTACCAAACAAAAAGGGTTGGACCACGTAAAAATGGATGGCGGTAAATAGTAAGTAGGGGTGTGTTATGTCTATGACTTAAACGTTGTTAATATGGTAGCAGGCATGCTGCATTACATATTAAATTAAAAGGGGGTTGCATGGGAAAACTACTGTATATACGCCCATGGCAGATACATTAAGTCGTTTAAGGCGATTAATAATCCCATGGCAATTAATCAGTTAAAACACGGTTTAATTTCTTTTGACTTCCTCACATTCCGGCGTGCTTTGAAAGTTCCTTTTGCGATTCTTATATCAATATCCCTGTCAGTTCCACCATTTTGTTAACATTGCTATCTACATTTTGACCTGATATCTACAATAATGCACGGATGAAGAGGTGGTCGGGCCTTCCCTAACAAAGTAGGCGACTAACCCTGACGTCAAAGCCCCGTTCGACCGCGCCCATGACAAGAGAGTAATCTTCAATGATCACACTAACAAGTATAAGTGGCAGGCGATCTCAAAACAAACACAGGAGTCAACAGACGGGCCCTTTTCGGGGTTCAAAGCAAGAAAACAAGCACAGACGTTAAAAGGCGGGCCTTGTTTAGGGCCCAACTCAGGCCAAGCAAGAGCGGGAATCAATGAAAACAAATAACCCGACTACTCAAGAAAACGGCACACGGAGAGGGGGGGGGGGGGGGGGTGGGGAGGGGGAGGAGGAGGAAACAAGAACGTGTACTGCACGAGAGGAAAACAGACACTCTCGTACAGAAGAAAAACCACTCACAAGGAGGAAATACAAGCGGAATATCCAACTAATAACTCACAAATAACTAAATAAATAAACAAACAAATACATAAATAATTAACCAAAGAAATGCTAAAGCCATACTGTATACCATACAGGATGCATCTTGATAAAGAAAAATACCAACAAAAGCCATAAAACCACTAACAGGCGATACAACAACGAGAAACTAGGTGCCAGGAATAGAGAAAACTAAAAAAAAACAAAAAACGTACAACCAAGAGTAAATGGAGAAAACAATAGGAAAAAGAAACACCAAACGACACTAACACAGCGAGAAACAGAAGTCAGTAGATACAAGAGATCGGGATAACAACTAAAATAGGAAAACATAGACAGCATGTTACTTTACAAATTAAATAAATGAATAAATAAATAATAATAGCTATGAAAATAAAACAAACCATTGTAGGGAAAGGCACATCAAGTAGCAACGGAACAAGCTTTGAGGATGTCGTCGGCGAAGGAAGGGATGGAGGAACCCTGCCAGTCATGCATCAATGGAAGTCGTCTGATGCGCAAACGACCAGGACAACTTATACCGCACTATGAACCACCACAATTATAACCAACGCCACTGAGGCTATTTGAAAATGTGGAACTAACTAACTAAGGAAATGAATAGGCTGATATACTGAATGCTCTACGAGAAGTAAGTCATTTGCGAGAACCAAGTGATGACTGTGAAACATATAACCATGGTCAGACTACGAGAACAGCTAGTTAAAAGAGGCGTAGCCAAAAAAGAACACTATGTCAGAAGCCAAAGAAGATTAATAAACTAACACAGAATTAGTGTCGTGAGCCGCTACAAGCTGCGGGATTTACTGAGGAGGGGTCCCGAAAATTTATTGTTCGATGTACGAGGATGATCTGTCGATTAACTAACTAAGTAGCTTTCAGGCCTGCAAAATGGGATGATCCTATCACAACACGCACCCATTGCGGTTCCTGCATCGAGACATGTTATTGTTCCCCCCCCCCCCCCCCCCCCCGCGTTTCCATCCTGTTTCAGGATATTGCGGTCAACATCATCATCTTTCAGCTTTATGTTGGTTCCTAGTCTAGATTACGCTCATCAGCACGCCACGACTTTCTGAGCGACCGGCTCCATACTCTAAAGTCACTTGCGCGACTCGAATCGCTTCCAATTCTCGTGCGCTCACGTCAACCACGAGAGTATTCGGGGTTACGGAGAAAGCTGCTAACACCTTGGCCAGGGTGGCGGGCGTTATTGTTACCCACTGTAATAGTAATATGTGCAGAGCAAGGCACCGTCTTGTCCCGACAGCCGGAAATTGCTTTCAAGGGCGGCTGTCACAAATCATCCGCTGTAGTCTTGGGATCCAAGGGGAAACAACCGCATCATGTTAGCAAGAATATGTTTATGAGCAGGTCACAGCTTTTAAATGAATGAGTGATTTGTTCGGAAACCTCATACCAGTCTTGGAACTAAATAAAAACAAACTATGAATGACCAGCTCGAGGGTTGAGGAACAAAAAAACAAACACACACACACACACAAATAGTCGACGCCTAGAAGCTATGTTGTGTAACGGCAACGGCTTGCACGCTCGTCTGCATATCTAATGTTCAAATCCCCATCAAGAAAGTTGTTTTTTGGGATTCTTTTTTAATTAGAGGTTTCCAATTTCCTGTCCAATATGTAGTTAATATCCATCGGCATAGCGCTTGGGGTCAGTGGGACACTTAAGCTCCCCCACCACGGCAAGGTGGAGACACATCGGGGGAGATAATAACATTTGACAATTCTCATTTTTACTGCGGTGTTAATCTCTCTAGACCAGTGGTTCTCAACCGGTGGGGAATCCCCCCCCCCCCCCCCCCACAGGGGGGAATTTTAGGGCTTCCAGGGAGGGAATGAAGACCATTTCTAGATCGCGTTAATACAAGAGCCGATTACTTGATATTGTTTATCCCTTCATACTTTACAGTTAAGTACGTCTCATCCTTCGAAAATTCATTTTATAAAGTCAGTAGACCCACAAATCATGATTTATGTGGATGTCTAGACTTGTTTTAGTATGTGCTATTAAATTTATCTTACATTTTTACGTATACTGTATAGGGGTGGGGGGATTTTTAGATAGGATATATGAAAGGGGGGGGGGGGGAATTACGTTCTGAAAATAAGATGAAGGGGGGAACGAGCCAAATTTTTGATAGGAAGGGGGGGGGGGGGAATGACGTTCTGAAAATATGGTGAAAGGGGGAACGGGCCAAAAAAGGTTGAGAACCACTGCTCTAGACGTTAGGCTTGAGTGCATAGAGGAATAAATGGTCAGTCTCTCCCTCATGAAAAGAATGGCCACAGCTGACATCAAAGCCTCGTTCCACCATGCTCATGACATTGTCAGCATAAAGTCCTAACCATTGCACTAGTTCACCCACACAATGAGTTTCAATTGCGACTAATCGAGCTGACTGTTCCGTTTGAGTCAAGAGCAGCACACCTATAAGATGGAGAAATACAGTGACATGGTCCCAAGCTTGGGACAAGAAGGATATACCGTCAGGCTTTTCGCCGTTGAGATAGGCGTAAGAGGCCTTGTTGCCAACTCTGCATACAATGTGTTGAAACAACTAGGGGTAAAGGGACAAGCAAGAACCCGGGCACTTAAAAGACTGGGCGAGGCAGCGGAGAAGGCCTCATGTTGGCTATGGAGCAAGCGCAATACGGGGTGGGACAAGGATACGCAGTAAATGGTTCAACTTTGCCTGCAATGTTAGTCACTGTCTCTCAAGAAGAACAAGATTAGACTACTTTCAGAATTTTCTAAAGGGTGTCTTCAATGAAAGGTGGTGGGATAGAAACTGCATTATATCGTAAAGATTTAACACTTATCAGTCAAACAATCAAGTGCCGTCTCCACAGTGAAGATTGGCTGCAATGGATCTCCAACACTGTCTGTCTCTCGACCTGACTGTACATTCTGTCAGACTGATGTTCGTCCATCTCTTGATGTTATCTTCCCACTTTTATCCTTGTGTACCTCTTGCTCGCCTGCCCTTAACCTTGCCCTCTAGTATGGTTTTAATGAGAGTGTTATGTCTTTTGACATGGCAAAATATTTACTTACTTTTTTATTTTTCTTTCATCAACTCTATTTCCATTTTAAGTTTTTCTAGAACTTCTGTGTTTGTTTTTGTTTCCATGAAATATGATATATTTGTCTGTATATCCACATCTCCAGGGCTATATTCGACTTTCTAATTTCTTGTTCAATGTCCAGGCTTCGGCGCCGTATAGTTGTGTTAAATACACATAACATTTGACAATTCTCATTTTTACTGCGGTGTTAATCTCTCTAGATGTTAGGCTTTAGTGCATTAGGAATAAATGGTCAGTCTTTCCATCATGAAAAGAATGGCCACAGCTGACAACAAAGCCTTGTCCCACCATGCCCATGACATTGTCAGCATAAGGTCCTAACCATGGCACTAGTTCACCCACACAATGAGTTAACTGATTCAGCGCCAAACATACACCAAGTTTGGACCATACATGGTACACAATCAAATGTGCAAGTATTATCATATACATTCCTGTTCCCTGAGCAATTAAATTGCAGAAGATACTATGAAACAAGAGCTAACAACACGATGACCCTAGAATGGTGATATATCGTCCTTCTGTGCAAATGAAAAGTCACATTTGGCGATATATTATCCCTCAGCACTGAATCAGTTAACTTGTAGCAAATACAAACAAACAAACACTACAACATAATCTTAATGTAATCAGCTCTTTTGTCACAACATAGGTATGTGTAAACAACATAGGTATGAGTAAGTAAAATAAGCACTGCTTGAAACAAATACTTCAAGTAATCAAGTACATACATTGGTCATTTTACAAAAAGAAAGGCAGATCTGCAGCAGCGCCAGAACATATAAAATACCACAACACATAATATGGAATGTATATGAAAATCACAGCATCTCCAACAGAACATATGTGACAGATTTATTACTAGTGGGCTATAGCCTGTTGATAATTAAATATCAAAAACCTGCGGGGGAAAACATGATCAAGCTATTCTATTATCAAAACCTGCGGGGGAAAACATGATCAAGCTATTCTATTATCAAAACAAAACAACAAAAGACCCCTTTTATAAGACTGAGCCCATTGGACATGAGGTGCCAGACCCACATGTTTCTACAACAATTGGCACTCAGCGAGTGATGTCGTTAGTGTAATGCCAGCCAGCTTTACTTACCAAGACATTTACTGGTACCCACTGCTGGTAACGTTACCTGGTTTATGTTTATAACCAGCCCTGGTGCGGATTTAAACCCATGATCACATGATCGGCAAGTTGGCATAACCTATTTAATCACTGTATTATAAGGGAAGCAGAGGTGTTTCCAAGGCACCAGGGCTGGGTTCTATACTGGCCAAGACCTGTTGATGCGTCCTCGCCGAGCGTCCTGGGCAACAGGTCCCTTTGGGGTCCTGGCTGAAGTCAGTAGGATTGTTTATTCCTCCAAAGTCGGAGAGTGTCTGCCTGCACGGCAAGGAACCACCAGTCTGCACACCAGTAAGCCAGACATGGGACAACAGATACTTACGCAGACCTCAGGACCGGTATGATATCACACTGATGTTGGACAACAGGATGTTTTCATCCGGCATTCAGGACTTCGTGCTGGAGTTCACAGCCAGCGAACACAAGCAAGCACTGTATTATAAGTCTTCATTTGTTGTAAATTAATGTTTTTTAATAATCATACACACAGTACCTCACATATTGTCAGCTAATCAATGTATCACTTCAAACATCACTTTCTGGCATCATGTACATCATATTTGAAGAACTTAACATTCACATATACCAAACACAATATTTCTTTGCAGACTCTACCTGTCCTGAAACCCACATGCAAAGAATATTACTTTAATTAATAATTATCATCATGTGCACTGTAGCTGGCTTAGGCGACCAAGTCTCTCCACAGATCTCAACACCTGGTGTTCTGAATCAACTCTGCTGATGATATTCCTCAACGCCACTATTTTAATCGACCCAGCATCATTTCTCTTGTTCTGCCACTTCTCTCACAAAGTGCTTCAGTTGTCATGTTTTCCAATGCCCCTCTTCTCATTGTACGACCAAAGATTACTTTCTGATACCACGGTTTGAAAGCATCACACAAACCTAGTGAAGCACCGCAGGATGTGCTGGCAGCACTTTCCCAGCGCAGGTGCCAAATCCAACTCTGTAGCCATTGCCTTCACAGTATCCTGTAATAAGATAATATCAGCTCACATTAATAGATAATATAAACATCAGATTTACATATAATACAAGCATCACATTTACATATAATACAAGCAAAAGATTTACAGATATTTTAAATTAAATGTTTGCACATTCTTTACAGGACATTGCTGTCAACATCAGCATATTTCAGCTGATTAATGATTTCTTGACAAGATTACACGCAGTAGTTTGCCACTGCTTTCTAAGGGCGACCGGCTCACATACCCTGTAAGTTACCAACATGGTTAGAACCGCTACCGATTCTCACCATCATCACGTTACTCATGAGAGTATACGGGATTACGGAGAAAGTAGCTAATCCCTAGGCCAGGGAGACCGGCATAGATAATATAGACATCACATTATACAGATAATATAAACATCAGATTTATAGATAATATAACCATCAGATTTACAGATAATATCTAATTTACAGATAATAAATATTACATTTACAGATACTATATGCATAAGATTTACATATAAGTCATCACATTTACAGATAATATAAACATCAGGTTTACAGATATAAGGAAAAGTCATTAAGTAACTGGAATTTTATTATAAAGTGAATGGAAGAATATGGACAATGGAAAATCTTATTTCAGGACAAAAACTGGCTCTTCAGCAATACCCATTTTAGGGCTGTGAGGAGAAAACATTTTTTGTGGTCAGAGGGTGTCAAACTTTGTGAAATCTACTGTTTATATTATTTATAAATGTGATCTACAAATCTGTTGTTTTTATTATCCACAAATACCATACATATATTATGTGTAAATCTTATGTTTATTTTATCTTTATGTGTAAAATTGATGATTATGTTATCTGCCAATATAATGCTTATTTATTATTTTTCTTTTGCACTCACTCACTTTGAAATGAAGCGTAGACCATACACACTACAGTTAGTAGTGCTGGACTGAATTTTGCGTGTGGATTAACTTTCCCTATTAATAGTGTCTTTCGCCATCAGGCGAACTCACTCTGACTTCAGAGGTACTTGTAATTTACATCCCCAAGTCAAGGATGATAGGTCAACATTTTAGTCCAACTCTCCGGAGTAGGTGTTGAACCCCTTACCTTGGCATCAGCACACGAGATGTTTAAGAACACACATTCTTATCTATTCGGCCATGCTGACCTACATCTGATTCTTAAGACAAGCTCAACCCAGATGAAAATAGATTCCAGGAAAATCAATCATACTGACCACAGCCCCCATTGTGTGTCAGTCTAGAAGTGTGGGGCTAGCACCATATACCCTCCACAACTCTTGGTGTGAACACGTGTCCTCTTCCCTTTCTGAATAATTTACACATACCACTGGCTCCGTGGCAAAATGGTTACGGACACAGTTCACAATCCCGCATACCGCATTCGAAACTCAGCTGAGCGCAATTTAGCAGCAGACCGCCATGCATTGGTTTTGATAAAAATGGTATGAGTGTCGGTCGTTCAGAAAGCAATGACAATCTACTGAATGTAAACTTGCCAAGAAATCACAAACAGCCAAAAAATTATGGGGTTGACTGCAATGTCCTGAAAAGGATATGCATCTAACATATACCACTAAACCACTGTCCATATGGCTTAAAAATAGTAAATAATTAGTTTACTTATAAACAGCAATGAAAATATGTAGTACCGCTAAAAATGACTTCATCACCATCCTGCAAGAATTTACGAGTGACTCCGTTGCCCAGATCAATAGTCCTGGTCCCCTTCCAACACAGCTCCAGCATAGATCCCAAGGAATCCTGAGTCTGTCACATTTGGAACAAAACGAAAAGCACATTTTAGAAACATGTCATTATTTTAAAGAAAAAAAATTTACACATTGAGTTTTAATGTTCCCTCTAAACTGTGGAGTGTTGTGAGCCAACATTTTAGTTTGTGATCGTCTTGCAATAATGTTGTGAGCGACATTATTTCAAGAGAATTGCAAGGTAAAATTTCACCTCACAACACTTCAGTTTAATACCACTGAAGATTAATATTTAAATTGTAATGTAAAACATGTTTTCAAATATACATATGTATAATCTGCTTGTCTTTTGTAAGCTTAGATGAAATATAACAAACTTGTGGAGGAAACATTGCCAGTCTCAACCTAATCCCAGTCGGCCTGTATGTGATGTTATGATTCATTATCTGGCTAAATCCGATTGTGTCTCTCCACAGGTGAGAGTTTCGATACCAGTCTTGCACACCCTACTGTTTTCTCAGCTTGGAGAGGGGAAAGAGGGTTCTATAATACAGCTGCCATGGAGATGGTACCTCAGTGCTGGGTGAGAAGGAAAGTCTCTCACTAACCTCACTCCGATAGATGCAAGCCCTTTTCAAGGTTCAGATAACCTGAATGTCAATGCACTGGGCTTAAAGAGTTAAAATGCAGGACTTAAAAAGAGTTAAAATGTAGCATTCCTGATAATTCTCAACCAACCAACCACCTTTTTCATTCAGATTCCTATGCTCACCAATCTAAAGATATAAGGTGTTGCTTTCAAGGATCCAGTTATCAGGAGGAGGCTGTCTCAATTGCCCGACAGTTTCTTGCCAACTTTAGTCATCTAGAATCAGGTTTGAGCTCTCTAGTCAAAGACAGGGCAAATTTACAGTATGAGTTCTGAGGCCATATTGGCAAGTCATTGGTCAATTATAGCAGCTTTTATTGTGTAAAGATCAACTTGTAGTCTAGAGTTATTATCATGTAGCAGGTCTTTGCAGAAACTCGGTCTCATCATGGGCTGCTGAACAATGTCCTGATTCCCTGCCAGCTGTCCTCCCTCATGCCCAAGGTGTCTGCAATATCCTGTGTCCACCTTCGCGCGGTAGATCCCTGCTTCTTTTTCCAGGAAACATGTCTTCCATCACTTCTTTCCAACCCTCAATACCTGCTCATTCATGGCCCTTATTAACCACCTGACAAGGAAGGACCTGAAGTTGATACAGTGGTACCTCGGTTTTCATCAATAATCCATTCAAAAACAGTCGGCGAAATCCAAAACTATGAAAACCAAGGCAACTATTTCCAATTTAAAAGGAAAGAGTTAACTCATTAGCAAGTGATGGTCAAACAATGAGAAACAACACCAAACTTAGCAGTAGAACACGTGGATCCTTTATTTTCACAAAATTAGCAGCGAGGTCACAAGGGTATGCTGACAAAATCCGAGAAAAGCAATGAAAACCGAGCCAAATTTTTAGTGGAAAAAGTTGACGAAGACCAAAACTGATGATAACCGAAGTCAACGAGTATTACTATATTCCATATCTGAACAACATATATCATTCCACATGGACCTTAAACGGAATTAAGCCACAGCACACTCTACAACTAGAGATGTGGTATTGTAGCACCTAGCATGCTTGCCTTGCCTGGCTGGTGGTTACGTGGTCAAATCTCCATCGATGAAGATTTTGTGAACAATTGACTTGGGCTCCCAGTTTGACCAGCTTACAATAAGTACCAGGAAATGATCTAAGAAGTGAACGCAGCTGGTGTGACAGTGACCACATCAGCCATGGAGTGTCGGGTGGTCAATTAAAATATGGAACCACCCTATCTTATCGCTTCTTTAAATGTTTGTTAATAAACTGGACACATTATTACAGTCTGATGTGTCTGGATTTTTATTATTTGACCTATGCTGGTTTAAGACAAAAATTCTGAAGCCTGTGCTGCTATTTTAATGGTTAGATACAAAATTCTGTCCATGTTCTATAGTTGTGGGTTAAGGTGAAAATAGACCTTGCAAATGAAGACACCTTTCCAGTGATGTCTAGTTGGTCATGCATCGAAGTACACTTGTTCCTGCAAGGTGTTATCATCATTTAGAAATGACAGGTTCAAACCCTGGTGTAGTAACTACAGCTTTCAATTTGTATGTTGTCTTGTGTGTCCTCTACTCCCTACTTCTTTCTTCTACTTCTACAAGTGCCAAACAATACATGTGAATTTATTTATGAGCTATGCAAATATGGGGCTAGCACCAAGGCATAAAAGGATCCATGGAGTTTGCTTCTTCTTTATATATTCTTTATATATGACTGTTGATCATCAGCTTGTTAAGTGTCCAGCTCATGCAGATATCAGGAACTGAGTTTAGTTGAGTTAAGAACTGACATTACAGCACCTGGGACATTCCCATAGTGCTTTGTCCTCTTCTGCAACAGCCAGTGAAGAGTCCCAATGCTAATGGTACCAGTTAGCAGTGTGTTTATGTGTCAGTCTGGCCTTTCCTCAGATGTTACTTTCAGCAGAGCCAGATTGAAACAAGGCAACAGCTGATGAACACTTGTATGTGTATAGGGTGATAGGGTGAGATCTCAAGTACTGCTGGATTGATGATAAGAAGAACAACCATAATCTGCTCACACTGAGAGGGTGACTTAATTGCACTGGGTTTTAAATCACTTAGCTCAGAATCACTCAGCAGAATAGCAAACCAGCTGTCAAGAGCATTGCACAAAGCACAAACTCCGAAGCTTCAACAATGACCCTAAGGGTTTTCCAGAAAAGACTGCAGCCACCGTCTGAAAGACGCAACACCTCCATGACTTTAACAGCATTAGGTAGTTAGCCTGACTACTACTGCCATAGAGAACCCCCACTTCCTTACAAAGAATGGCATAAAATCAGTCTGAAACTAACCTCTCCTGAGATTGTACCTGAACCCATCAGGTCGCCTGGGTTGATGTTGCAGCCTGTAACTGTGTGGTGAACTAACTGCTGTTTCATTGTCCAGTACATGTACTATGGGAAACACACACACAAACATTCCAGTTAATTCATACATTTCTAACCAGAGTTGCAAAACTTGTATACTTCACAAACCAGCTGAAAGTACATATATGATTTTGAAAATTGTTATAAAACAGTATTAAACATTCCTTGGACAGAAAGTAAAACGCACAATCTATCAAACTAGAACTCAATATTCAAGAAGACTGACTAATACGACCAATTAAACTGAGCTAAATACAATATTTGGTGATGTAAAAAGATATCATTATCACCCAGTGTCTTGCCAGCTGGCATCGGCGATAATGCTTCTCCACATATTGCGATCTCCGACAGCATGGATCAATTTGTGTGCTGACTCCCTTCCTTGCCATGACACAAGACTCAAGAATCTTCTCACAGTGTCTTCCTATCTCTTTCCACAAATGTTTCCGGGTGTCATTAAATGTTCCAGTTGTTTGTCTTCTCCTAATGTGGCCAAAAATTATGACTGCCTCTTTCTGATGTTTGTGATAAATTGTCATTGCGACTTAGCCTGCCTCAAAATGTCCAGATTGCTAATTTAGGCTGTCCGATTAATTTTCAGTATTTTTCTATAAAATGACATATACAAAGATATAAAATTAAACCAAAAAAACAAAAACATAATTAACGAGGTAAGTACCAGGGAGATGGAAAAAAGGAAGATCACAATACAGATTAAGATGTAATAGATTAAATTTTAATTTACACATGATAGCAACATGATAGAGGTAGGATATCTGGCTTATGATAGAGAGACATTCCAAGGTCTGTTATGGAGGGGCATGGTTATGCACAGGGAAAAAGCCACTGGATGACAGCCAGGTTACTACAGAAACCATCAGCAAAAATACCCTACCGTATCTTTAGGGAGACTGAGAACCTACTGATATGGCTACATCACAGCATAGTTTGGTCTTTGAACAAGAGTAACACCAAAGCAAAATGCTGCTGCCTACAAACTATTTAAAATATAGCAGCTTGTACCTTTGCTCATATATATCAGTAAAAACATTTTCAGGACTAAAGATCAAAGTTCAATTCTTCATGCAGCCAGCACAGGATGTGCAGGACTCATGTATATCAGTAAAAACATTTTCAGGACTAAAGATCAAAGGTCAATTCTGCATGCAGCCAACACATGATGTGCAGGCCTCATGTATATCAGTAAAAACATTTTCAGGACTAAAGATCAAAGTTCAATTCTGCATGCAGCCAGCACAGGATGTGCAGGACTCATGTATATCAGTAAAAACATTTTCAGGACTAAAGATCAAAGGTAAATTCTTCATGCAGCCAGCACATGATGTGAAGGACTCATGTATATCAGTAAGAACATTTTCAGGACTAAAGACCAAAGGTCAATTCTGCATGCAGCCAACACATGATGTGCAGGACTCATGTATATCAGTAAGAACATTTTCAGGACTAAAGACCAAAGGTCAATTCTGCATGCAGCCAACACATGATGTGCAGGACAGGGTTTTCAAAAATTTGATTCATGACAAGATCAAATTCCCTTGCTTTAACAGGATTTAGAATCCACAATCCATAATGGGTGTAAAGACTTAGATGGTGGTTTCTGAAGAGACATATTAGCCAAACTACACAAACTTGCAGTTACAAATGGCAAAACACCAATTCCTCATGAGAACTCTGATACTTTTGGATGGCTGCTGCATTAGGGGGATTGAGATTAAATGGGAATGCCAAATGTGCAATGGGTGGGGGTGTCGTTTAACCAATGAATCTGTTTTCTATGTCTGCATTCTCCACAATTTCTTTGACTGCTATAGTATCCTAGACATCTGTAAAGAGGGTAGTTTGCCATTGACTTCTTTCTTGGCAATGAGCTAAGTCATTTTCTGTAAAGACATCTGTCTACCATCACAAACTTGAGACCATAACCAAAAGCCACAGTTCATGTTTAGAATTGTTCAATAGTTTCTTTAAAAACATTATAACAACTTGGAAATAGCTGATCCTAAAGCTGTAACTGTATATACAATCTCAAAGAAAGGGGGAAACTGTCCAAACATAGTAAAAACTTCAAATCTTCTAAGAATTAAAATATACAAATAAAAGCAAAACACTCACTTTAAAATTAGACCTAGTAATGACTGCTGGTTTAGCTAGACCATCGGCTGAAAAAGACATGTAGTTATAAAATACTTTCTATAATAACTGTCCGGCTTATTACGCTAAACAATCAAAATTTACCAGATATAAAGACATTTGATCTTAACTAATGTTGGTGTGCTGAAAACAATATATGACATAAAAAATGTTGATTGGCTCTTATTTTTAAAATATATGCTACTAGTTTATTTCATTACGGTCAATTTATATGTATGACGCAACTGTTGAGATGAGTTAAAAGAGGTCACTCTTTCGCTTGGACTGCAAGGTGGATACACCAAGTACTGTTGCTTTCTCTGTGAGAGGGATAGCTGTGCACGAACTTACCATTACACCAGAAGACATTGGCCAATCAGGCAGTCATTGCAGCCTGGTAGTAAGAACGCTGAGAACCCAGCTCTTGTTGACAGCAAGATTTTGTTGCCACCCTTGCACATTAAGCTGGGTCTCATGAAGAACTTGGGGGGGGGGGGGGGGGGGGGGGGGGGGAGGGGGGGGTTGGTGGGACTACATTTGGACAGAAGGACAAAGTTGGTATCACAACTCTGGGGTCATGGCATGTCTTATGAAATTACTGAAGACTAACCTGGACTAAAAATGCAGGAAAGAAATCAGATATGCTGGTCAAAGAACTCAATCAAATACCACAGCTAATCTGTAAAGAGGCACAATGCAATTATGCCGAGAGCAAAAAAGGGAAAGGAAACAGATGAATGAAGAAGCAATATTTATAAAAATTTAATGAGATCAGATTAAAGCAGTCACACTCAAACTTCCGATGTTCTGATGGCAAGGTTCAACCCCTACATTGGCCAGCTGGACTACAATGTTGACCTCTCATCCTTGACTTGGGGACTAAATTACAAGTACCTCAGAATTCAGAGAGGGTTAGCCTGATGGCACTGATAATAGGAAAAACTAGCCCACATGCAAAAATCAGACCAGTGTAGACGCGAGCTAACGAGAAAAAAATGAATGAAATAGTAATGATGATAAAGCTATGAAAGAAAGAAATACAGACATTCTGAGGTGTGTAAAGCTCTAATGTCATTGTGGGTTCCTGGTGTTCTGATTCCATGTGAAGTATCACACAGACCATCATCATCATCATCATGTGTTCTGGGCTAGAGAAACACCAGAAGACAAGAACCGACATCACAGCACTCATGACATTCCCACACATGCTCCATCCCTATCTGCAACAACCAGTGAAGAGTCCCAATACTAATGATACCAGTAGCAGTCTGATTATGTGTACATCAGAAAACAAAACTGCTTCATAAACAAGAATCACATCTCAGAAACTGAAATACTTTGGTCATATTAAACATGGCAGTGGCTGGAAGGAACAGTGAGGGAAGACATGGTTCCTGGAAGAAGGGACAGGGGTTGTCCGGCACAAAGATGGACACAGGGCAATGAAGACATGGGCATGAATGTGCAAGATGCAGAAAAACTGGCAAAAAACAGAAACTTTTCAGTGAGCAGTGATGAGAGCGACGCTCTGCAAATGACCTATAACAAGAAGTAACTAAGGTCCAGCCAGCCTTGTAATGTTTGCACCGGGCATTTTTGGAATGAAGAGCTATGAGAATAAGAGCTGCTAGTGGCTTATAAAACTAAGATACAATTTTGAAGATTAAACATCAATGTTAATTATGTTCCTCCGGACTTTGTTTCTTCAAGCAGCTTGTATGTTATATTGTGGTTGCCTTCTCTACTTCCTCCTCTATTCATCAACTCAAAGTATTCCCATATCCTAAAGTATTCCCATATCCTAAAGTGAGCCACTATCCTAAAGTATTCCCATATCCTAAAGTATTCCCATATCCTAAAGTATTCCCATATCCTAAAGTAAAGTGAGCCACTATCCTAAGAATTGTATGGAATGAACAGGCTGATAGGCTGGCAGAGAATGCACCTCTTGGTGGTAGATTGCATGTGGACATGGGAGAGGTGGTTGTGCATCTGTGGGATCAGGTGGAGAAGGTGGAGGAAAAGACTGAGAATCCGTATGTTGAAAGAATGAGATTACAGGGGATTGGCAGGGGTTCTGGTAGAGTCTCAAAACTGAGAGGGAAGACCAGGAGAACTTTCAATCAGATAGCGGTGGGAATGATTAGTAGTGTGAAACTTCGCTAGCTGTTGAACGAGCGGATGGAGCTCGTATGGAAATGTCTTGAGTGCAGTCATGTCGGTTGTTAGCTCAACTCAAAATAATATCAAGACATATTTTCTTTTCAAAAGAACACAGTCTTGTCCTACAAATACATACCCATGATGGACACATCAAGTTTGATGTCAAAATTATAATTTTCCTTTTGCTGAAGATACGGCTGTGGAGCTGGGTCCTGAGAAAATATTTTTAAAAACCACCCATTAAATATGTTACTGTGCAAGTTTCTTTAGTTGTATGACGACAAAACAGTTAATTTTACCATAAGTACTGCATCTTTGAGTAGAAAATAGATATCTATAATTCTTTATGTACTGCATGTCATGAGAAGACTGTTTGACCACAACACATTGAATGAATGATAATTTAGGTAGATCAATTAAGACTAAAAATGCAGTTTCCAAAACATAAAAACAGTATGCAACCTAGCTTTATTGTGAGAGATATTTTTTAAAAAGTAACCATTGATTGGCTTATTAAAATTAGAAAGAAAAAAACCCCCCCCCCCAAAAAAACCATTTGACTTTTCCACAATTGTTACCTAAATTCAGACATCAATTATCAACTGTAGAGGAATACATGGCAGGATGAATCAAAAGTGTTTCAGACATCAATTATCAACTATAGAGGAATACATTGCAGGATGAATCAAAAGTGTTTCAGACATCAATTATCAACTGTAGAGGAATACGTGACAGGATGAATCAAAAGTGTTTCAGACATCAATTATCAACTGTAGAGGAATACGTGACAGGATGAATCAAAAGTGTTTCAGACATCAATTATCAACTGTAGAGGAATACGTGACAGGATGAATCAAAAGTGTTTCAGACATCAATTATCAACTGTAGAGGAATACATGACAGGATGAATCAAAAGTGTTTCAGACATCAATTATCAACTGTAGAGGAATACATGACAGGATGAATCAAAAGTGTTTCAGACATCAATTATCAACTGTAGAGGAATACGTGACAGGATGAATCAAAAGTGTTTCAGACATCAATTATCAACTGTAGAGGAATACATGGCAGGATGAATCAAAAGTGTTTCAGACATCAATTATCAACTGTAGAGGAATACATGACAGGATGAATCAAAAGTGTTTCAGACATCAATTATCAACTGTAGAGGAATACATGACAGGATGAATCAAAAGTGTTTCAGACATCAATTATCAACTGTAGAGGAATACATGACAGGATGAATCAAAAGTGTTTTTCAATCAGTATGTTTACTGGAGTGATCAGCATCTACACCTTGGGACATCTGATTTGGGAGCTAGAGTATATATAGGTTTTTCTGCAGTTTTGTGATGTCATTCTTTATGAATCATTAAAACTTTGTGAAGCTAAGACCATTGGGTTAATAATCTAGTGTGTGGAAAGAATGAGATTGCGGGGGATCGGCAGGGGTTCTGGAAGAATCTCAAAACTGAGAGGGAAGACCAGGAGAACATTTAATCAGATAGCGATGGGAACGATTAGTAGTATGACTCTTCGCTGGCTGTTGAACGAGGGGACTGAGCACGTATGGGAATGTCCTGAATGCAGTGATGTCGTCGGTTCTTGGCTCAACTCAACTCAACTAATCTAGTGTACTTGAGCTGGGACCAACATGTTAGTCATCTAATGTACTCGAACCAGGACCACTCTGTTAGTCATCTAGAGTACTAACTAAACCACAACTAGGACTTCCAAGATGTACAACATAAACTAAGACACAGTTCCATCAACTCCTTACCTGAAGCATATTGGCAATAATGAAAGGTTTCAGTGCGTCCATCGTAACCACCCAAGGTGAGATTGTCGTTGCAAAATTCTTTGCCAGAAATGGGCCAAGGGGAACATACTCCCACTTTTGAATGTCACGTGCTGAGGGTAAAATAATAATGTAACAGTTAAAAACCATTCTAAACTATTTTACTCCAAGTCTACATTCCTGTCATTCATTCAGTAGCATGTCCTTTGCAGAACCTCGCTCCCATAACAACCTTCCGGAAAGCTTCTCGATCACAAGCAAGATGTCCCGCGTCTGATACACCCATCTCAAGATCATCCGTCACATCCTGCACCCATCTTCTCTTTGGCCTTCCTCTTCCTCTCTTCCCAGGCATATACCCTTCCATTATTGTTCTCTCCAAACTTTTGTGACGTTTCAAGTGACCAAAATACTTCAATTTTCTTTGTTTTATTGTCTTTAATAGCCACCCCTCCTCAATATTCAACTCTTGAAGTATGGATGCATTTGTTCTTTTCTTTACCCAAGATATTCTTAGAACTCGTCTATAACATTTATATTCAAAGGCGTTTATGCGCTGTTCAGCTTGTTTAGTAAGTGTCCATGTCTCACAGGCGTATGTTGCAATGGGAAAGATGCATGCTCTTAAAAATCTAATTTTTGTAGTTCTGTCTGTCCCACTCCATAATTTATTCATCTGCTTTAGTCTTTGAAGAGCAATGGACAGTCGCCGTTTAATTTCTTTCATTGTGTCGCCGTTATTGGCAATCAATGACCCAAGATATTCAAAATTTTCCACCACCTCCAATTTTCCCCCATTAATGTATATTTCTTTCTCCATAGTAGTTTTATCTGTATGCATTATCTTTGTTTTTGCTATGTTAAGATATAAGTTGTGATTTTCACTATTCAATTGGGTTGAGGCTATTAGGTTTTCTATGCCATTCTGTGTTGTGGATAGTAATACTGTATCATCAGCATATCGAATCTCTGGTATGTCATGACCGCCGATATTTAGGGCATCATATGGCTCCCTGTTTATATCATCTCTTACATTTCTCATTATATTTTCGGCGTACAGGTTAAACAAATAGGGTGACAGCACGCAGCCCTGACGGACTCCTTGCTTGATGTCAAACCAATCTGATGCCTCGCCATCTATTCTAACTGCTGCTTGTTGGTCTAGATATAGCATTTTTATGAGATGTACTACATGTGATGGGAAGCCCATATTCCTCATGATTTCCCAAAGTTTATGATGTTGTACAGAGTCAAATGCCTTTGAATAATCCACAAAACATGAGAATAGGTTTACATTACTTTCTCTGCACTTCTCTATTATGCTTGCTTGCTTGTGTTCGTTGGCTTGAGCTCCAACACGAAGTCCTGTATGTCGGATGAAGGCATCCTGTTGTCCAACATCAGTGTGATGTCATACAGGACCTGAGTTTTGCGTGAGTATCCGTTGTCCCATGTCTGGCTTATTGGTGTGCAGACTGGTGGTTTCTCGCCGTACAGGCAGACACTCTCCGACTTCGGAGGAATCGGCGATCCTACTGACTTTAGCCAGGACCCCGAAGGGACCTGTTGCCCAGGACGCTCGACGAGGACGCGTCAATAGGTCTTGGCCAGTATATAACCCGGCCCTGGTGCCTTGGAAACACCTCTGCGTTCCCTTCTCTATTATTAAACGCATGTTGAATATGTGATCTCTTGTTCCTCTTCCTTGTCTAAATCCAGCTTGAACCACGTTAATCTCTTCTTCCATTTTCTTACTAAGTCTTCGCATTATGACTTTCAGTAGAATTTTACTTGCATGACTGATCAGGGCAACAGTTCTATAGTTGGTGCATAATTTCAGGTTGCCCTTTTTTGGTATTGGAATGAAGATAGTTCTCTTCCAATCTTTTGGCCATATACCATATTTCCAAATCTTTGAACATAATGCATGATATATGTGTATGCTTTCTTCTCCTCCTGCTTTAATTAGTTCAGCTGGTATCTCATCACATCCAGGAGATTTACCATTCTCCAGGTGCTTTATAGCACAAGCAATTTCATCTAATGAGGGTTCAGGTTGTCTCTGCTGTCGTTGGCTCATGTATCTCATTCATATCCTCACTGTCACTCATATCATACATTCCACTGCAGTACTCCTGCCATCTTTCTAGAATTTGTCTAGATTCTGTTAAGGTATTTCCCATCTTGTCACAGATAACATTCAATTTAGGTTGAACATTTCTTGTCAATAACTTCATTTCTTTGAACATTTCATAATCTCTTCCAGTCTTATGATATTGCTCTATTCTGGTACAACAATCTTGTATATATTGATTTTTGTCCTTTCTTGTGTTCTTTCTTATTTCTCGAGTTAAAGATTTATACTTCTTCCTGGTATTACCGGATGCACCTCCTTTCTGTTTCAGTCCCCTTCGTTGTTTTATTAATTCTAACGTGTCAGATGTAATCCATGGCTTAAGTTGCTTTTTCTTGGTCGGAATGAAATCTTTGGCTGCAGTTATCAAGATATCTCTAGCTTGTACTGCCAGTTCATCAGGTGTCATTTCCTCTTGTACAGACATCAAGACCCCAAAACGATTCCTAACTTCTACGTTGTATGCATCTGATATTTTTGTGAGATCAAAACGAAGTGGCCTTGGTCCTCGGGTAAGCTTTTTGAGTTTTAATTTCAGATCTGCTTCTAATAACTGATGATCTGTATCACAGTCTGCACTACGTAGGGTTTTTGCAGATGTTATGCTTGATCTCCATCTCCTTTGTATTAAAATATAATCTATCTGATTTTTGGTAAAACTGTCTGGAGACTTCCATGTGAAGAGTCTTCTTGGATGTTGTTTAAAAAGCGTGTTGGCTATCGTTAACTCATTTTCTGTGCAAAATTCAATTAATTTGTCACCTGCATCATTTCTATTTCCTAATCCAAATTTTCCTAAAACGTGTCTCTCATTTTCAGCTCTTCCTGCACCTACTTTTGCATTAAAATCTCCCATTATTATTGCTATATCATTATGACCAATCTTATTTAATGTGTCTTGTAGTGTGTTGTAAAAATCTTCAATTTCGTCCTCCTCTGCTGCTGTATGAGAGTTGTGTTTTTTGGACGGCCTTTAAGTCTAATAGTGAGGATTCTATCACTAACTGGATTATATCCCATTAAAGTTTTTGCAGTTGTCTTATCTAAACAAAATGCCACTCCACTCTGGCCTCCGACATCTCTACCAGAATAAATGAAAATACTTCCATTTTCAGTTGTAAAATGTCCCTTGCTGCTCCAGCGATGTTCACTAATTCTTAAAATTTGAATGTGTAACCTCTCAATCTCATCACACACTACTTTAAGCTTTCCCTCATACAAACTTCTCACATTCCATGTTGCCATTCTCACTCTGTTTCTTAGTCTGACACAGGGGATTTCCTTGGTAACACAGTCAGGATTAACTCCGTCATCACGATTACTAGTACTGGTCCCTGCGTCACACTCTTCCCCAGTGTTATCTGATCTGCCTGGCCTGGGGGTCTCGCCACCAGATCTCTTTCTTATTCCTGTCACTTTCATTAAAATTAATCATATAGTATTTGTCAACTCCTTCTGGCTTAAATCATGTGCCTTGTTGAATGGCATAGGTGCTTATGTATCTTTATGGATCTCGGTCATTAGTATTTTGCATAAATTTATTGATATTATCCCTCCATGACATCTTACGACATCCAGCATAATTTATCTTGGTATCTCTGCCTTTCTACTACTTTTTGTTGAATTCATTATAATGTTGTCCTCTATTTCTGTTCTCACTAGATGACCAAAGAACATTCTTTGTCTCTTTCTTATTGTTGTATCTAGTGTTCTACTTTCATAAGCCTCTTCCAGGTAATCACTGTTTATTGATCTGTTAATCCAAGATATTTGCAACATTCAAGTCAGAAACCACACCACCACTGATTCAAGCATCTCTTAATTTATACATTCACTTTCCAAGACTGGGAGTCTCCTTGGCGAAGTGGTCAAGCCGTTTGACTCTGGCTCCAAAGGTTGTGGGTTCGATTCCGGTCCGCATCCTTCGGTTCACGAGTTAAATTTTTCGAAGACTCCTATGGGTCGTTGCTAGAGCTACGGAGTTCGTGCTTTGTGTGACGCATTCCATGCTGCGGAAAGAACCGAGTCATATGGGATAAAACCCAGTGCAATGAAGTTGACCCTGTCGACTTTTAAGCAACATTTTTTTTCTTTCCAAGACTCACTGCCGTACAGAAAAACAGCTTGTTATACATTTCTCTATCTCTTTCATGCTTCCTATCCACTCTCCCCTCAAACACATCTTTTAACAAAAATCTATGTCTTCTTACATGGCCAAAGTACCTTCATGGTCTGGCCTTAACATGAAATGGATTACAAGAGGCATGTCATATGTCTTTACCCTGACCATGAAGAAGCAACAAGTGAAAGCTGTCACACATCATGATGGTGCAGGTCCTTTGCAGAATCTCGCTCTCATTATGCCCGGCTGAAAAGCCTCTCGATCTCTGGTCATTTCTTCTGCCACATGCACCCTCACACCCCAGGTATTTGCAATGACATGGGTCCATCTTCGGCCTGTTCAAACCGTGTCACTTCTTCCAGGAACCATGAAATCCATCGCTATTCTTTCCAAGCCACTGTGGTGTTTAATATGGCCAAAGCATATTAGTTTATAAGATATGATCTGTTTGTAAGCCACTTGTATTTGATGGTCAGATCTTGTAGAATTTCAGTATCTTTCTTCTTCTTGATCTGCGATATACTAAGAATTTTTCTGTAAGCCCCAAGTTTTGTCTTTCATAATTGTGAAACTGTCCATCACCCATCCAGTTCTTGCCACTGGACAGATGCATGTTCTAAAAATGTTTACTTGTTTGCTGGTGTTGTGCTGGTGCTGTTAAGGGCATTTTCTTAAGCAAGTTAATCAGTACAGTTATCTCGGAACAGTCATAACATCTGATGGGAGATGCCTTGAAGAGATTAGAACAAGAATTGCCATTGCGAAGGTAGCCTTTTGCAAGATGAAAAACATACTGACCAATAAAAAGATATCAATTGAAACGAGAAAAAGAGTATTGAAGTGCTACATAGAACCTGTACTTTTGTATGGATGTGAAGCGTGGACAATGAGCAGTCAAGCTGAAAAACATCTGATTGCTGTGGAAATATGGTTTCTGAGGAAAATGCAAAGAATACCATGGACAGACAGAAAAACCAATGAAACAAGAAAAGAAACAAATGAAGATCGTAAACTGATTAGAACCATTAGACGTAGACAGTCAAAAATTTTTGGGCATGTTATGAGAAGAAATGAATTGGAGAACTTGGTGACAACTGGCAAGATCGAAGGGAAGAGACCAAGGGGAAGACCTAGATGTAAATACCTGGATGGCTTGGCCACGTGACATGGTTGAGACAGAAACACGGAGCTGATCCATGACTCTGGCGATCGAATGAGATGGCAAAACATGACCGCCCACGCTTATTAGCATGGCACATGATGGATGGCTGATGATTAAAAGGAAACTTTTATTTACAAAATGTTTCCCATATAATGTTAGTTAGTCATCAGATTTCCGCACTGAACATCAGACAATTCAGTCCATAAGCACTAAAATCCCCCCTCCTCAGTTTCCCCCTCAGTGTTTAGTGGTTGACATCCGTTTTATGTGAATGGACTATTCTTCTTTGGCCTTCCTCATAGCCCTCTTATTTTCTCATATAATGCAACTCATTAGTTTGAAGTAATTCTTCAATCAAAGATCCTCCTTATCCCTAAATACAGCTGTTGTGTACACATGTACTGTGATGATTAATAATCAGAAAATGCCTGCAAAAGTTAACTCTCATAACTGCATTTTTAAGGAAACCATTCACAAATGTCCAAGACATGCATCTCCTTTTGCATAAAGTGAAATACAACTGTGAATGAAACTTCCACAAAACTTATAACTGTGGATGAAAGATATTCTAAACACAGCAAATGTTGTGGGTAGATAAATGGGTAGATGTATAGGTAGATATATACTGACCACTCCAATCATTCATCAGAACCATGCCAAAGATGTGATCTTCTGCCTTGTCCATAGGAACAGGCTCTCCTAGCCTTGTTGCTGGGCCAGTTAAAAAAGCCATCTCCAGTTCAAAGTCAAGCAATCGGCAAGGACCAAACACAGGAGGGCTACCTGGCAGAAACAGAAAAGTAACAGCAAAAAAGTTAAAGGTTAGAGAATCGACCCCACTGCATTGATTTTACTCCATCTAGCGTAGTCTCTCTCTGCAGAGACAGCATCGCAGAAAGCATGAACTCCACAAGCCACTGCGAAGAGCATCACTCAAAGCACAACCTCCACAGATCCGGTCTCCAGAAAAGTTTCACTCACAAAGTTTCTGAATAAAGTTTCTGGTCCAAACATGAACACATGATCTTAAGAGCCAGGTATATGGCTTCACCACTTCACCAGGGAAACCCCAACAGAATTAAAAGCAAAAAAGTAATCCAATTATAAATCACTGTTCAGATTGTAAACACAACACTTGTTTCTGTGAACATTTCTGGTGACTTGTGACCTTTTGTTTGGCAGGTCCATGCCTATTTCATACATTTATCTACTATGGTACAATGATGTGTGTAAGGAGACATGACGTTAATGCTGCACCTATTGAACATGTTTCCGCTGATCACGTTACATGGAGGGAAAAGATCAGGAATGGAATAAAGACAAAGGAGAAAATGATCGCATAAACATGATCTCCTCATTATGTTACAAAATCAAGAATTACAGAGACTATAATAATTATATTTTAAAAAATAACACTTGTAAATGTGTCTGATTTCCAATTATGTTTTTATCAATGGGAACAAAGACTGTGTATAACAACTAGATAAAAAAAATTATGCTTGCAAATGTGTCTATGACTTCCAATTATTTTTATGCAACCACTGCGTTTGAGATGTAAGCAGTGATAGCATGATGGCTAGCATGCTTACCTGTCAGGCCCGTGGTCATGTGTTTAAATCCCCATTGAGCTGGAGGTGTTTTCTTCATGTAACCTGAGCTCCCAGGTAAACCCAGTCAACAATGGCAAATTGATCAAGTGGGTGATCATCACATACCCAATATTCTCAATTTGTGGAAAAGGTTTCGTTATTTCTTTTTTTTTAACTTACAATGAGAGTACAATTTTCTGAAATATAACAATTAATGATGAAATTGTGAATGTTAGGGCAATTACTTATCAAATTTGTGGCCACTGGTTTAAACCCCAGTTAAAAAAGAGGGATGTGTTTTTTTAACCAGTTTGGTTCTTGGGTTTTCAGTTTTCATAATGAAAGATATTTGGGTACCAGCATTGTGGGGAAAAGTAAAGACAGCTGATTTAATACAGACAATATCCGTTTATGTTTATGGTTCAGTAATATTAACTTAAGGTGATTAAGAGGGTCTGACTTTTTCATTTACTCATCAAAATGATGAAAATGATACTTACTATCATCAGGTCGAGTTTGACCTGTAGGCCGATGAACTGGTGTCCCCGAAACAACTACAGATGAAGCTCTGCCATGGTAGCCAACTGGAAGATAGGTCCTGCAATTACAATAATGAAAGATATGTTACAATCATGAAGCAGGAAACATTGTTAGTTTTTGTTACGTCAGAAAATCAACAAGAACTTTAAATTGTGCATTATCAGAAGTGGTCATTAAAGTAAGAGTAGTTTTAAAAGAAAGTAAAAAAAAGGAGGGGGGGGGGGGGGGGGGGGGGGGGGGAAAGAGAGAGAAAATGTTTAAAAGGCCTATGAAGGTTGCTTTCACTGCACCGGGTTTAATCCCATAAGGCTTTGTCTCTTTCTGCAGGGCGGCCTACCTTAAACATCAGTATGAACTCCTTATCTCAAACAACGACCCCCAGGAGTCTCCGAGAAAGTTGCACTCATGAACCAAATGATGTAGTGCGGAATCGAACCCATGGCCTTCTGACTGCGAGGCAGATGGTATAACCACTTTGCCACAGAGACTAAGAGTAGTTTAGCACTGCATAATCACAGTACCAAGGTCAAGGTAATAGTTCCATGGTTGGTGCTGCGATTACCCATTTTAGGCGGGGTCGACCTGGGAAACAAGATCAATTTTAAATATCCAAATCTGCTCAGCTATGGATTAAGAAAATGAAGACTGCCTCTTTCTGATGATTGGACAGCCAAAAAGAGCAATCTGGATGTTCTAAGGGAAGCTGAGTCACAAAGATAACTTATTACAAACATCAGAAAGAGGCAGTCCTCATTTTTTGGCCACGTTATGAGAAGAAAAAAACTGGAACATGTGATAACCGGAAAGATTTGCGAGAAGATTCTTGATAGTCTTGTGCCATGGTATGAAAGGGAGCACAAGGCACTGGATGATGATAATGACAGATCAAACTTATGACCAGTGGGTCAGCTGGCAAGTGTCATGTGCTGAGTCTGAAGAAAGCTGCTTTCAGGCAGAAATGACAGTTTCATATCAAATATATCTTACCAGTTTGGGTTAAGGGCGGTTGCTGGATCACGAAACATACAGCCAACATTGAAGGCGTGATTCTTGGAGGAGTAGAAATCTGTATAGTCACCTGAAGAAATTTAACATACGCATTTCTACTAACATATTATAATCACTTGAGTTGAGTCAAGCACATACATCATAGCACTTAAGGACATTCCCATACATGCTACGTTCTCATCTTCAACATCCAGCGAAGTCAAAATACTAATGACACCAGTTCTTAAATGTATCTGTTCTTCCACACTATAAATACAATACCATAGGGCCCCGATTAGATTGTATTTACCTTATCATGCATCAATACCCAACTGAGGAGTGCAGACCCAGCCAATCTGTTTGCCTGCTCATTTCCCACCACACAAGCATGTGTTATTATAATTACTTGAAGTTAAGTTAGTTGCATATCCTTTATAGGCCATCACAGTCAACCCCAGCATTATTTGCTGTTTGTGATTTCTTGGCAAGTTTACGTTCAGTAGTTTGCCATAGCTTTCTGAATGGCCGGCACTCATACGATTTTCTAAAAACCAATGCAAGGTGGTCTGCTGCTATATTGCCCCAAGTTGTTTTGAACACGGTATGCGGGATTACAAACTGCGTCAGTAACCCTTTCGCCACAGGCTTGATGATGATGATGATGATGATGATGAATAGACTATAATGAACTAGTTCAGCTAACAAGCATGATTTAGAAAAGATGTTCACAATCCTTAAGAGATTGACAAAAACAATGATGACTCCTGAGTAGACAATAGTCAATGACCAGTTTTGATATTCACATTAATAACTATATATAAAGCAGCATAAAACATTCAGTTCAGTATCATTTACAACACAGAGAATAAGGACTACACCAGCAATTTACCAAAAAAAACTTATATGTATGTCCTTTGCATGACATTGCGATCAACCCGAAGTTGAATTTCTAGGCAAGTTTACATTCAGTAGTCTGAACAAGAAGTCAATAATTAAGTCCAACTGACCAGCGATGAATATTGAAGATTGGCTACTAAAGACAATAAAACAAAGAAAATTGAAATATTTTGGTCACTTAAAAATTCACGAAAGTTTGGAGAGAACAATCATGGAGGGGTATATGCCCGGGAAGAGAGGAAGAGGAAGACCAAAAAGAAGATGGTGCAAGATGTGAGATGATCTCCAGATGGGTGTATCGGACGTGGGAGATCTTGCTTATGACTGAGAAGTTTATGGGAGCGAGGTTCTACAAAGGACATGCTACTGAATGAATGAATGACCAGCATGTGGAATAAACCCCCTTCCCCGCTGCCAGCACACAGGAAATTCAAGCACGAGCACATTAAACCCCATGGCTTAGGCTGACCTCTACATAAACATACGAAGTTAAGAAACCTGTGGTATAGATTCCAATGCATGTTGATATTTGAGTATTCAAACTGATGTTAATTGCTCACCAATTGATGCTGGTAGATGCATGGTTGCCTGACTCTGAGGAACAAGGGCTCTGAGAATAAATAAAACATATTGAACATTAATCTAAACGTCAGAATTTGTCATCCAACATCAATACCACAGCACTTGGAACATGCCCATATTTCCCCGTGAAGAGCCAGCGCTGCGGCAAAGGGGTTCCAGACAATTCAAAATCCTGCAAACTGCGTTCAAAATACAGCTGCGGGTGATACTGCAACAGACCGCCTTGCATTGGATTGTATACAATGGTATTAGTGCCTGTCGTTCACAAAGCAATGGCAAACTACTGAACGTAAACTTGCCAAGAAATCACAAACAGCTCAAAAATATGCTGGGGTTGACTGTGATGTCCTGTAAAGTATATGCAACTAACCTGTAAAAATGTGGAAGAGCTTTAGTGACCAGTTGGTTAATCATGCATCTACTGTCTTCTGCCAGTGTCTTTAATGAGGCCCCTAAGGTAAGTTATACCATAACTTACCTTGCATGTCATAAGATGAGACTAACCAGGGTTGATGGGAGACTGGTTACCTTATACTGATGGGAGACTGGTTACCTTATACTGATGGGAGACTGGTTAGCTTATACTGATGGGAGACTGGTTACCTTATACTGATGGGAGACTGGTTACCTTATACTGATGGGAGACTGGTTACCTTATACTGATGGGAGACTGGTTACCTTATACTGTTGAAAACTCTAACTGCAAAATCCAACCAACCATGGATACGCCTACAAAAGGCAGACGAAGAAGAAGAAGAAGAAGAAGAAGAAGAAGAAGAAGAAGAAGAAGAAGAAGAAGAAGAAGAAGAAGAAGAAGAAGAAGAAGAAGAAGGAAGAAGAAGAAGAAGAAGAAGAAGAGAAGAAGAAGAAGAAGAAGAAGAAGAAGAAGAAGAAGAAGAAGAAGAAGGAAGAAGAAGAAGAAGAAGAAGAAGAAGAAGAAGAAGAAGAAGAAGAAGAAGAAGAAGAAGAAGAAGAAGAAGAAGAAGAAGGAAGAAGAAGAAGAAGAAGAAGAAGAAGAAGAAGAAGAAGAAGAAGAAGAAGAAGAAGAAGAAGAAGAAGAAGAAGAAGAAGGAGGAGGAGGAGGAGGAGGAGGAGGAGGGGGGAGGAGGAGGAGGGGGAGGAGGAGGAGGGGGGAGGAGGAGGGGGAGGAGGAGGAGGAGGAGAAGAAGAAGAAGAAGAAGAAGAACAAGAACAAGAAGAAGAACAAGAAGAAGAAGAAGAAGGCTGTCCTCTACCAAGTGCCTTCCAGCTAGTGTCAAACTGGATCTGTAGATTCCTTCCATCATACAACACGTACGAACAATGATTTGTACACCCTTATTCAACAGGTGCTCATTTATCAACAGTATCGTCACATCCCTTCTTCAGTGTTCCACTTGGAGGTGCTCTGGAGACCAGACAATCACCTCTTTCATCTCCATGTACACTGGTTCACGAGTGCATTTTTCTCAGAGACTCCTGAGGGTCGTCGCTGGAGCTATGAAGTTCATGCTTTGTGTGACACTTTCGGTAAGCTGGCCTGCGGAAGGAGACCTAACCATATAGGATAAAACCTGGTGCAATGAAGTTGACACTCTCGACTTTCAAGACTTTTTTAAGTAAACTGACAAGGCCTGGAGAGTAAAGCTACTTCATTCCTTGTAAATGAACCCTTTTACTCCGGCTCGGCCGAAACATCGGCCCTGACGTCACCACACGGTCATGGCGAAAAGCCCGAATCGGCCGATTCCTTCGGCCCCGTTGTAAGAACTGCTTTGATTGGTTTGCTTTTAATAGTACAGACCAATCAAATGCTTCCTTGCAATCGTCAGCCATTTTAGCTTGAAAATGGCCGTTTGTAGCGTGATTCAAACAAGTGGATATTATTTTGTGCTTTATTTCCGAAGTAACCCATTTTTTCGTGGATTTTTTATTTTTAAAATGGCCAGCTTTGAACCCGAAGACGTGCTAGCATTGACTAGCTCTGATAGTAGCTATTTTGACAGTTCAGGACTGTCAGATAATGACTTTAGTGATACAGAAAGTGCCCATGAGGATTTCGACCTCGTGTCCCCGTGGTTTTGTGTATTGGGAATAAAGAGGATCGTGTTCATCTATATCCATTCATGGCGATGTCCGGACCAAAAAACATGTCACCAGATGATAGCCCACCTATTACAAATGTCAAAAGGGACTTCATGGTTGTTGTTTTTTTTAACCATAAGTGTTTAAAATTATTCTAAAGTGGTGTAGGTATTCAATGAGGACATTTTAGGTGAGTATTATTTTTTTTAAATATTTAGTACCAATTCATACATAGTGGTATGAAATATTTTATTTTTCACAAAATACAAATGAGGTCACCAAATTTGCATAAACATGAACAAAACAACTTCAATCATACACAGAAATTAACTTTACTATATCCTCTTTAAGAATATATATACTTTTATATACATATATAGGGTTCTAACATTTTTTTTTAAATTTTCACAATTGTCACTTCAGTCATTTCTGAACTCCAAAAAAATGACTCCGTCTTCTTCAGAGGGAAAGCTAAATTTGGCCCAATGTTGTTCCGTCCTAAAAGGGTTAACAAGTAATGGACCCTTTTACAAACCTTGATGTCTACATGGTGAATGTTGCTGACCTCGTGTCTGTGTAAACCAATCAGCACTCGATTGGTGGCGTGGCCAATATCATGCCGGCCGCCTTTATTTCCTAGGATATTTCCTGATACCAACTTTAGATGGGGGAAACTTGGGAGTCAGGTCAAGTTATTAAAATCATCCTCAATGGGCCGGCTCAGTGGCGAAGGGGTTACGGGCGCAGTTCACAATCCTGCATACCGCTGTCAAAACACAGCTGAGGGCGATTTGACAGCAAACCGCCTTGTGTTGGGTTATTTTATTAAATGGTATGGGTGCCGGTCATTTAGACAGCAATGGCAAACTATTGAAAATTAACTTGCCAAGAGATCTCAAACAGCCAAAATGTGCTGGGGTTGACTGCGACGTCCTGTAAAGGATATGCAACTAACTTTTATTTTAAACCTCTGTGGGGATTTGAACGCATGATCACCTACATGGTAGAGACTTTCCTCAAAAGACAGGTACCAAAATACCAACTCAATGGGACTGTGGCAGAGTTATCCTTCAATTGTCTAAGCTCAGAAATCAGTGATGTGTACAAAACCAGTATTGGAACTTCACAGAAGTGGCACATTAGGGTGTATCCAGGTCATAATTCAGTACAGCACTTACAGAGTGGCTGAAGTTTGTGCTTCGGTTGGTCGTTTTCTGCATGGGCTGTAATTATTACACTGTTAATAACTCTTAACTGACAGGCAGTGCCTTGAGCCTGAGGAATTCAGGCCACCTGGATAGTGCAGTCACCACGAACTGTTCTGGTTAGGGTTTTCTTTTTGCTCCCGACAAAACAAACATCCATCACCTTACTGAGGAATCAAATCAGGGGCTCTCAAATGGAAACCTGGCATTCTAGCCACTCTGCCGGAAACTCCTCTTTCCTCCCTTAAATTAGGGAAGGCCCAGAGGAAACCTTATGAGGTAACCATGTTGTGTTTTGACAGACAATAGTTTGTTACATTGTGCTTAAAAAAAAGCTAATTACAACCCATGATAGTAACACCAGGGATGGAATTATACCTGGGTTGAATTACAGAGACCATGTGTTGCCCATGCAGCATGATCCTTTTCTTGGCCAGCCAAGCTTGCTCCAGAGGAAAGAAAACACTAATACATCTGGAACTAGACAAATTGAAGAAACTGCTGGATCAGCAAAGCTTCCATCAGGACCAGATACCGACCAAGTAACAGGGCTTGGTCTACCCTGCTATGACATTTAGTCTTATGTTGCATTTCTTTGCACCAGGATATGGCTCCCAAATGTGCTAATCTGCCCGAAGCCGTTGGCACAATGTGGGGTGTCAGGTTTGGTGAGCACTCCCAACATTCGGCGCTAACAGAAAGCAGGTAGTACCATCTACTGTCATACGGCAGCTCAGTCATATCTGACTAAGACCTGGCATACATATATAGATCAATATATTAATGTGATTAATTTCCTACATTCAATTACCTTGCCCTTAGTTCAGCATTGTCCCGAAGCACAGGCTCAGAGTCAGAAAGGATCTGTTGCAAAGTGTTTCTAGCTTCAGTCCATGCCGCTCTGCCCAGACCCATGACAGCATTTAGTGTTGGCTGCAAATTTAAATGTCAAACAAGGTATATATGAGTTTCTCCTGTGCATAGACAGAATAGAGAGCAGAACATGCCTTGCAAGACTACCACATACTTAGTACTAGAAACAAACATCCACACAAAGATATTTCAACATCTCAATGATCTCTAAATTTTTAGTTGTTTTTCTGTTTTGTGTTGTATTTTTTTTTTTGGGGGGGGGGGGGGGGGGGGTTTGCATATCCCTTACAGGATGTCACAGTCAACATCAGCATTTATCAGCTGCTGTTGATGTACTAGGCAAGATCACGCTCAGTAGTTTGCCATTGCTTTCTGAGCGGCTGGCTCACATACCCCTAAGTTACCAACGCAGCGAGAACCGCTACCGATTCTTGCACAGGTTACGTTACTCACGAGAATATACGGGATTACGAAGAAAGACGATAACCCTTAGGCCAGGGAGACCAATCTCTCAGTTTTGTTGCGTATCCCTTACGGGACGTTGCAGTCAACACCAGCATTTTCAGCTGCTGTTGATGTACTAGGCAAGTGTTACGTTCAGTAGTTTGCCATTGCTTTCCGAACGACCGGCCCCTATACCTTTTTCGAAAAAACCAGTACCACTGTGTTTCGAACCCGGGTATACGGGCTCACAAACCGCGTTCGCAAGCCCTTAGCCACAGAGACCGACATCTCTCAGTTACAGCAATATAAATCCATGAACGTGCTAGAGAAAATTGCAAACAGCAGTGTATCCGTGCTTAATGGATGGATGGCATCCGTAATACCTCACATAGATGTACGCTCCAGGACGCACTAGCGTAAAAGTCATTGAATGTGTTGACAGGGTCGTAAACAATGCACCTCTACAAGTGGAAAGAAGTATGTAAAGGTCCAATATTTTCAATGCAATATGGGCTCAGCTGGCCAATACCAACATGTCTCTGATCCTAGTGCCATAACACAATGTGGGAGTAAATCCTGGCCAACCATGTTGATACCATCTTCGAGGGAAAGAGGAGGAGATATTACACTATCCTCTTTATGGGAACTGAGTAGAGATATGTGAAAAAGCTGCTACATTGGAGGACTGAGTGTGTCTGAGAATACCCAGTGTGCGGGATTGTCGAAAGTGATAACATAACATAACAAGCAATATAAATCCAATGAACCAGACTTCTGTAGACATTAATAAACAAAACAAGAAGAAGTAGATACTCCAAAACAAAGCATTTAACTCTTAAGGGATGTGCAGGATGTTTCTTTTGGAAGTTTTATTTACTATTAAGGTTAATGATTAATTGTTTCCATTGTTTTCTAAACTAAATTGACAGTTAGTTAGCTGCATATCCTTTACAGGATGTTGCAGTCAACACCAGCAATTTTTTTCTGTTGTGATCTCTTGGCAAGTTTATGTTCAGTAGTTTTCCATTGCTTTCTGAATGACCAGCACTCATATCATTTCGTAAAACAGCAACGCAAAGCGGTCTGCTGCCAAATTGCCAGCAGCTGTATTTTGAACACGGGTATATGGGATTACAAACTGTGTTTGTAATCTCTTCACCATGGGGCTGGCATATTGACAGTATACGGGGTAATAAACAGGATTTATGTATAACCGGGACACAGTGAAACAAAATGTTTCCACAGAATTGATTAAATCATGAAAGCTTGGAAATTTTAGAAAAATTGCAATACTTTGCCGGAAGTTGCACCTGACCCAAGGTGGATTTTCTAGGCAATTTTATATTCAGTAGTTTGCCATTGCTTTCTGAATGAGAAGTCATTAAGTCCAAGCTGAAGCTTGTAGGAAATTGTCCTGTTACCAGGTCATCAGCGTACCAGAAGTTTAAGAGCCAAAGTGTTCTTATCCCTACAGCCATGTCAAAGTTTCGGCCACACCGAAGTCTCGGAAATACTGGCCCCAAAATCAGCGAATCAGGTCATGAAAAGACGCTGGTGCTGTAGACAATATACCATGAGAAAACCTGTTAATAGTATAACTAGAAAATAGTTTCTATGGAAACCACAGGTTAAAGCTGGCAGTCTTTCTCTGGAGAAGAGGAATGGACAACATAGATGGATTCAAGATGTGATAAATACTTTACACATGACAGAGATCTGGAAAGGCTGTAACAGGGTGAAACTCAGCACAGGAGAGGCCACTGGGTTTAGTCAAAGCATGCAATTCATTAAGGAATTCGCTCGTGACAAGAGCTAACTTGACCTCCTGACAATGATTATGTTTTATTTAAGTATAATAAATCAAAAGGCGGCGCTCACCAAACTCAACACCCCACATTGTGCCAATGGCTTCGGGCAGAAGAGTGCAATTGGGAGGGTACAAGCTTTACCCTAGAGCGAGGAAATGCAACCTAAAGACTAAATGTCAAGGCAGGGAAGACCAGGCCCTAAGCCTTGGTCAACAACTGGTCTAGGATGGAAGCTCCGATAGGCGGACAGTTAGAGCATTGCTTTGCTGATCTGGCAACTTCTGCAACTTGTCTTGTTTCAGACGTATTTGTGTTATTTTTCCTCTAGAGTAAACTAGGCAGGCCGAGAGAGGGATCATGCAGCATGGAAAACACATGGTCTCTAAACTCAGCCCAAGCTTTGTGTTATGGAGAGTTATAACTCCATTTTACAAACTATCGTCTGTCAAGATGGCAAGGTGCCAGTCAGTCAGTCAATCAAAAGAGACTATTCATTGAAACAAGGCCAGTAACACTATTGATCTAAAGCCCAGACCATCATTTTACTACTAAGATGGCCAAAGTTTAACACAGTTACCTGATCAAAGACATCCTGGACATCCCTCAACACTGGACCATCAAACAAATGCTTGACTTCCGTCAAGTCAAGAATGAAAGCGCCAATAGCAACACCAATTCTTGGCCTGGGCTACAACGAAAATCAAATATCATAAATTAAGTTAATAAAAAACATAACATTATTGTTGTTTTCCTTTTTGCGCTCGCTCGCTTTGAAAAGTATAGTCCATACACACTACTTCTAGTGGTACTGGACTGAATTTTGCGTGTGGGTTAGCTTTACCTATTACGTGTCCCTCGCCAACTGGCAGCGAACCCACTCCGACATCAGAGATACTTGTAATTTACATCCCCAAGTCAAGGACGGGAAGTTTACATTTTAGTCCAATTGACCAGTGTAAGGTTTGAACCCCCCTATCTCAGCATCAACACACCGGATGTTTAAGATGAACGCTCTTATACATTCACCAACACTAACTTCCACATGACATTATTATCATTATCATTATGTGCCCTGTCATCTGGTTTCAGTCATATCAATTCTAGTGATGATATTTCAAGTCCATCCAACAACATTTTTCTCTTGGTCTGTGCCATCCTCCTCTTCTGCTGTTCTTTCCAGTCATCACAATCTTTTTCAATGCTTGTCTTCTCATTACATATCCTAAAGAACACTGTTTCCTTCTTATATTTGTATAGAATGTTCTATGCCTATTAGCCTTTTCCTTTTTGCAGAGACTAATGTCTGTTCCACTTTTCACATTGGGCAGTGAGGAGCATTTTGTGTGATATTCACCGGCACAGGAACGGAGCATAATGGGGACGACCCGTTGCCGTGAAGTTAGAACTGCGACTAACTAACTAACTTTTCCAGACACTCGTTAGTTACTAGGGCAGCCCAAGTACATTATAGTACTCTTTTTGTGACATTTAATTATAGTGAATTATTGCATACAATTCTTTCTTATGACAGTAAGTTGAAAATTACTAATACTGAGAACAAACTTGACTCTACTCTGACACACCAAAAACTGCTGAGTCTTCTATATGTTGCTGAAATGAACATTTGCTAATTGTCCCAACTTTGTATCCATCTGCACTATGCTGTTCATTTCTCCTTTTCTATCAGTGCCACAACTGATTTCATATTCAAGTAGCTTTTCACCTGTTTCATTAACTGTCATATCATTGTTCAAATAGGTGCACTTCTCCCCTTATCCATTATTCTGTTCACAAGTGTTGTCTAGATAAGGCTTCTGTGAGCAGGTTGATGTGGCGGAAAGTTTTAATGTGCTTAAAACAGTTCCTCTGACAGTGGGACTATTGAGAATACAAAGCTTAGTTAGTCGTCAGATTCCTGCTTGCTACACATCAAACCATTATGCCGAGATCCCTTTCTCAGTATTTCCCCCAGCTTGTAGCGGTCTGTGCTGGTTGACTATTCTTCTTTAGCCCCCTGCATAGCAATATTGTCTGCTTCATCTCTGTTGACTTGATGTTTTTGCAGTCTGGTCAAGGTTGCAGATTCACAGTCATTTTAAATCATTTAATCACCCTGCCTCTCTCATGACATTCACTTGATCAGCCCTGTCCATTGCCAGTCCACTTTCTACAGAAGCCCAGCTCAGAATAAAATGAGCTGAATAGAAAACAAACACTACGGTTTGCAGATGTCACTAGATGACTCAACAAAACTTAAGCAAAAGACACTTTATTTTGCGCTCGCTCACTTTGAATTCTACCATAGTCCATAACACTACTTCTAGTGGTGCTGGACTGAATTTTTCTGTGGATTAGTTTTCCCTATTAACAATGTTCAGTGTCACTCGCCATCTGGCGAACCCACTCCTACTTCAGAGGTACATGTAATTTATGAGGCCAAGTCAAAGACGATAGGTCAACATATTAGTCCAATTTCCCATTGTAGGGGTTGAACCCCTTACCTCGGCATCAGCACACCAGATGTTTTAGAACATGTGTTCTTATCCATTCGGCCATGCTGACCTAAAGACAAATTTAACTTGTAGGACAAATCAGCAGCAGTATTGAGTTAGATGTTGAAGGGATATTACTTGATTAACTTTACCTGGACATGTTAAACAGCGGGGCAACAGACAAAGAATCACTTTAGCAACATCATCACAATCTTTTATGACAAACAGAAGTGGAGAATTATGACTGCCAACTGCCTGCTCAAGGTCATACACCTATGGGGAAAATGTCTTGTCAGTTAAGACCCTTAACATAAAGGTGGATAATGCGTAAGAACAAAGGGCAGAGTTATAGATAGGGCCGATTTGAAGGGTTATTAATTGGGTACATTTTTAAAAAGTTAGCCTTCGCGAGTTCATAATCATACTAATAGCTATTTCAGAATTATCGCCCTTTTTTTTAGCTCTTCACTGTTTTTTGTGTAATTTTGCGAACTTTTTCCTGCGTCCTCGAACGATCACTTCCGGTTTGACATGGACTGCTAAAAGAACAAAAAAAACGAAAGCAGTGTGGTACGATCAAAGGGGAAGTTATTCTCATATATTTAGAAGTGGTTCTGCAAGCTAGCCGCCAAAATATTACACCATAAAACGATTTATGTGGATTCTATTAGGTTCTTTTCACGATTAGTAAGGTAATTTTGTCTATAACTCCTGACTATGAAAGATTAATTCATTTTTTCGTGCATATTTGAATCCCCGTTCAATTTTACATAAATATGAAGAGTTTCAACATTGCAGGTGTTTGCACACGATCAGGACAAAATATTTCGTGACACCGCCTTGATAAGACAAAATTCAAGATGGCGGCGCCCATACCATACAATAGTACTAAACTTTAGCGGACCTATATTTATTATTAAATTAGAACTGGTAATTTAAGTACTAACATTAAACAGAATACAAGTGTCATGTGTAGCAGTAATGTATCTGTGTACTTGCATAATATTTCAACATTTTACATGACTGAAAATAATTTTGAAAGCCAGTTTTCAGACCCTTCTGTAAACTTGTAAGGTGTTACAGTTTAGTAAGGAGTACTTTTTTCTAAGCTGCGCTACAGCACTTAATTATTTACATTTAAATGCAGTACTGTAAAATAAGTTATATGTTTTAAATAAGTTAGTATTTAATTATAATTGCTGACAATTAGATACAGAACAGTGTGCTGTCATTACTGTAATTGTAGAGCAGAAGTAGAAATAGAAATCAATTTTAGTGAACAGTTAATTATTTAATATTTTAATTTTTTTTATTATTTAATATCTTAATAATTAATTAACTGCTGCTTAATTTGTGCAACAGTCACAAACTTAGTTACTTACATTAATGTTTATAATATTTAATCAACAAAAGAAAGCTGTCGCAATGCAGTTAGTACATTAAGAATAAGACAATATGATACATTTTTCATGAATTGTTCTTTCACTAACGACGAACATTCCACATGACATTTAATTAATATAATAAATATGCAGCTATTTTTAACTAGCAATTAGGTCACAGCACATCATAACAAAAAGTCTTATAAGTCAAGTGCATCTTTGTCAGAGACTCTGAGACTCTTGTGCTTTATACGATGCTTTCGCCAGGCCGCTGTGTGGAAAGAGACTGAGCAAACCTGGTGCAATGAAGTTGATCCTCTCATTCCTCTCGACATTCTATCAAAGAGGAATATTACCTTTACTTTCCTGTTACCGAATCATAAGTAGAAACCCCATTTTAAAATATTCTCTGTATATGCAAATACTAATAATAATCATCATCAAGTGCCGGCTGGCGTAGGCGTTCATGGCTTTCCACAAATCTCGGTCTTTGGTGTTCTGGATCCTAATACTAAATTATATTATACACCTGCGTTATACACCTGAGAGAAGTGAGGAGTCTCGTTCATGCCAACGAACCAGGCATGCTAATACAGGAAAGTACTCTTACTAATAATTTAATATATTAAAAAAATTAGTTGTGAAACACAAAAGCAATTAACCAAAGAATGGCCATCACGTGTGACACTCTTTCTTTAACCATTTCCTGTGACATTCAAGATTCTGATTGTCACACCTTTGCCACAGCCTGTGTCAATTTGATAAAACAATTCAGATGCACACCTTCCTGTGGTGAGTTTCTATAAATTTGAATAACGAAGACACAAACAATAGATTGCACGATTTATTGCCTGGCATATTTCGCTGCATCTCGTCAGGTACATACTGCAGAAATCTGAAAATATAAAAAAGATAAAATTACACAAGAGTAATGAAGCTTACATAAAAGAATAACGAAAAACAAATGCCTACACAAAATACAATAAATAATCACGGAGAAGACCCTCCAGTGACTACATTGTTAATTACGTCACGACACATCCTATAAAAAAATAAAAAATACCCCAAGTTAGGCCTCGCCGTCCCGGACGCAATGATATATGGCACAACGTTGTCCATTTACAAATAAACAAGCCACGTTAATAGAAGGCAAATAATAATCAATTGGCGGCCATTTTAAATTGTTAATTAGGTCAGGGCACATCCTATAAAAAAAAATAAATAATACGTCAAGTTAGGCCTCGCCGCCCCGGACGCAATGATATATGGCACAATGTTGTCCGTTTAAAAATAAACAAGCCACGTTAATAGAAGGCAAATAATAAACAGTTGGCGGCCATTTTAAATTGTTAATTAGGTCAGGGCACATCCTATAAAAAAAAAAAAATAATACGTCAAGTTAGGCCTCGCCGCCCCGGACGCAATGATATATGGCACAATGTTGTCCGTTTACAAATAAACAAGCCACGGTAATGGAAGGCAGAATTTCTCAAGTTTCCAATCTTAGGGCCGCGATAAATCCTGACTTATCAGTTAATTCTTCATTGGACTTCCTGGTATTAAATTACGTCACCATATAATTCATAACTCCGCTTAAAATCAACGTACAGTCTTCGTTGAGATACCGCTGGATTCGTCTCGTCAAGCTCTATCTAACTGGTATGATTTCATAAGTAAAAACCCAATTTTTAAATATTGACCAAAATAGCTAATACTAATAGCAATTTCAGAATTATCGCCCTTTTTTTTAGCTCTTCACTCTGTTTTGTGTAATTTTGCAAACTTTTTCCTGCGTCCTCGAACGATCACTTCCGGTTTGACATGGACTGCTAAAAGAACGGAAAAAAAGGAAATCGGTATGGTACGCTGAAAGGGGAACTTATTCTAATATATTTAGAAGTGGTTCTGCTAGCAAAACGCCAAGTTATTATATCAAAAAAACGATTTATTTGGATTATATTTGGTTTTTTTCACGATTAGTAAGGTAATTTGGTTTATAACTCATGTTAATTGAACATTCCCTTCATTTTTTCTTCCATATTTGAATTCCCCGTTCAGTTTTACATAAATATGAAGAGTTTCAGCATTCCAGGTGTTTACAGACGTTCAGGACAAAATATTTAGTGTCAGACATGGCCACGGCCGGCCGTCATACACTGATAGTATGATACTGATACTCCGATTGCGGCGCCGATACAATAAACTATAGAGCGGACCTGTATTTATTTACAATTAGAACTGGTAATTTAAGTACTAACATTAAACAGAATACAAGTGTCATGTGTAGCAGTAATACTACTAATACTGTAATGTATGTATCTATCTGTGTACGTGCATGATGATATTTCAGCATTTTACATGACTGAAAATAATTTTGAAAGCCAGTTTTCAGACCCGTCTGTAAACTTGTAAGATGTTTAAGATGTTAAGTAAGGAGTACTTTTTTTCTAAGCTCCGCTGCAGCACTTAATTATTTTAAATTTAAATACAGTACTGTAAAATAAGTTATATGTTTTAAATAAGTTAGTATTTAATTATTAGTTGCTGACAATTAGATACAGAACAGTGTGCTGTAATTGTAGAGCAGAAGTAGAAATAGAAATCAATTTTTAGTGAACAGTTAATTATTTAATATTTTAATTTTTTTATTATTTAATATCTTAATAATTAATTAACTGCTGCTTAATTTGTGCAACAGTCACAAACTTAGTTACTTACATTAATGTTTATAATATTTAATCAACAAAAGAAAGCTGTCGCAATGCAGTTAGTACATTAAGACAATATGATACATTTTCATGAATTGTTCTTTCACTAATGACGAACATTTCACATGACATTTAATTAATATAATAAATATGCAGCTATTTTTAACTAGCAATTAGGTCACAGCACATCATAAGAAAAAGTCTTATAAGTCAAGTGCATCTTTGTCAGAGACTCTGAGACTCTTGTGCTTTGTACGATGCTTTCGCCAGGCCGCTGTGTGGAAAGAAACTGAGCAAACCTGGTGCAATGAAGTTGATCCTCTCATTCCTCTCGACACTCTATCGAAAGAGGAATATTACCTTTACTTTCCTGTTACCAAATCATAAGTAGAAACCCCATTTTAAAATATTTTCTGTATATGCAAATACTAATAATAATCATCATCAAGTGCCGGCTGGCGTAGGCGTTCATGGCTTTCCACAAATCTCAGTCTTTGGTGTTCTGGATCCTAATACTAAATTATATTATACACCTGCGTTATACACCTGAGAGAAGTGATGAGTCTCGTTCATGCCAACGAACCAGGCATGCTAATACAGGAAAGTACTCTTACTAATAATTTAATATATTAAAATAATTAGTGAAACATAAAAAGCAATTAACCAAAGAATGGCCATCACTTGTGACACTCTTTCTTCTTCTTCTTCTTCTTTCGTTCGCCTAAATTATGTTTATAACTGCAATGTTGTCTCTTGTATGAATCTAACAGTCTTTTTTAGTTCATTCAGCGGTCCATAGAGTTTATCTTCCACTGTTGTCTCTCTAGGCCAGAAGGTTCGCCTGGATATGTTGTAGTTTGGGCAATCCTGGAGTATGTGCTCTGCTGTCTGCGACGCCAAACCACATGTGCACATGACTGAGTCACCAATCTTGAATTTTGCATACATGTGGTTGCGTAACCTATTGTGTCCTGTTCTGAGGCGCAGAAGAATGACCTGTTCTGGTCTGTCCATAACGTGGTAGTCGTCTTGAGTAAGGTTTGGTGGCCTTCTGACTGATTTGATCATTCTTTTCTTTTGGTGGTATGTAATAGGCACATCTGGTTGTTCTTCTTGTGCTCCTTCCTTAGCCAATCGATCAGCTCTGTCGTTCCCGGGTACTCCACAGTGGGATGGTATCCACTGTATGGTGATCTTACGATGACTGCTAAGTTCAGAAAGTAGTGTCCTCAGAACTGGCAATTTCCCAGACAGAAGCGCCTCTATTACGGATTTTGCATCTGTCAATATCACCACAATTTTTAAACCCAATTTTTAAATATTGACCAAAATAGCTACAGTTAGTTAGTCGACAGATCATCCTCATTGCACTATGTAACATAGCCACTATGTAATTAACCTCCCTATCCTAAAACATTAACGCTGATTGGCGCAGCAGCCTTTTTACCAGCACAAGGCCAAAGTTTTTGGTACTCATGTTTACTACAACTTATTACTCATAAGGAGAATGTGTCTCTCTTCTAGTCCTCAGTCACTTGTTAACTATTTTCTGAACGAAGGGTTTTAAATAAAGCCCCGTCTTATTACTCTTTATTCTAAACAAAACAATAACTGTGAACAAAAATTTTTTAACAATTTTCAACTTATTTGTAAACAAGGGTAAATACTATTCAATACACAAGACAATTCAACTAAAATCATAATTCATGAGCCAACCAAAACGAAGTCAAAACAGGATATCATACCCCCCAACGTTTTGAAGACAAATTTTCTTTCCCCTCATATCAAATAAAGGTAATCAACCAATTTAAAGAAAGACATTATTCAAAATAATATGACATACATGATGAAACAAAAGAAATCATTTTTACATATATCCTATCAATTGTTAGTCACTTTTATGGACTAACAATAAATTATTTATCTATTAAGAAAACTCAACAAGTCAAATCTCAAAATCAAATGGTAATAAAAAATACATCTTCAAGACCACACGAGAATTTACATCCATATTACCTAACTTATTACCAAAATACAGGTTGTGTACCCTGGCTGGTATTTTGTAAACACTCTTTCTTGAACCATTTCCTGTGACATTCAAGATTCTGCCTGTCACACCTTTGCCACAGCCTGTGTCAATTTGATAAAACAATTCAGATGCACACCTTCCTGTGGTGAGTTTCTATATATTTGAATAACGAAGACACAAACAATAGATTGCACGATTTATTGCCTGGCATATTTCGCTGCATCTCGTCAGGTACATACTGCAGAAATCTGAAAATATAAAAAATATAAAATTACACAGAGTAATGAAGCTTAAATAAAAGAATAACAAAAAACAAATGCCTACACAAAATACAATAAATAATCACGGAGAAGACCCTTCAGTGACTACACTGTTAATTAGGTCAGGGCACATCCTAAAAAAAAATAAATAATACGTCAAGTTAGGCCTCGCCGCCCCGGACGCAATGATATATGGCACAACGTTGTCCGTTTACAAATAACAAGGGCGGCCATTTTAAATTATTAATTAGGTCACGGCAAATCCTATCGAAAAAATAAAACATACGTCAAGGTAGGCCTCGCAGCCCCGGACGCAATGATATATGGTGCAACATTGTCCGTTTACAAATAACAAGGGCGGCCATTTTAAATTATTAATTAGGTCACGGCAAATCCTATCGAAAAATAAAACATACAGTCAAGGTAGGCCTCGCAGCCCCGGACGCAATGATATATGGTGCAACATTGTCCGTTTACAAATAACAAGGGCGGCCATTTTAAATTATTAATTAGGTCACGGCAAATCCTATCGAAAAAATAAAACATACGTCAAGGTAGGCCTCGCAGCCCCGGACGCAATGATATATGGTGCAACATTGTCCGTTTACAAATAACAAGGGCGGCCATTTTAAATTATTAATTAGGTCACGGCAAATCCTATCGAAAAAATAAAACATACGTCAAGGTAGGCCTCGCAGCCCCGGACGCAATGATATATGGTGCAACATTGTCCGTTTACAAATAACAAGGGCGGCCATTTTAAATTATTAATTAGGTCACGGCAAATCCTATCGAAAAATAAAACATACGTCAAGGTAGGCCTCGCAGCCCCGGACGCAATGATATATGGCACAACATTGTCCGTTTAAAAATAATCAAGCCATGGTAATAGAAGGCAAATAATAAACAGTTGGCGGCCATTTTAAATTGTTAATTAGGTCAGGGCACATCCTATAAAAAAAAAAAAAATAATACGTCAAGTTAGGCCTCGCCGCCCCGGACGCAATGATATATGGCACAATGTTGTCCGTTTAAAAATAAACAAGCCACGTTAATAGAAGGCAAATAATAAACAGTTGGCGGCCATTTTAAATTGTTAATTAGGTCAAGGCACATCCTATAAAAAAAAATAAATAATACGTCAAGTTAGGCCTCGCCGCCCCGGACGCAATGATATATGGCACAATGTTGTCCGTTTAAAAATAAACAAGCCACGTTAATAGAAGGCAAATAATAAACAGTTGGCGGCCATTTTAAATTGTTAATTAGGTCAAGGCACATCCTATAAAAAAAAAAAATAATACGTCAAGTTAGGCCTCGCCGCCCCGGACGCAATGATATATGGCACAATGTTGTCCGTTTACAAATAAACAAGCCACGTTAATAGAAGGCAAATAATAAACAGTTGGCGGCCATTTTAAATTGTTAATTAGGTCAGGGCACATCCTATAAAAAAAAAAAATAATACGTCAAGTTAGGCCTCGCCGCCCCGGACGCAATGATATATGGCACAATGTTGTCCGTTTAAAAATAAACAAGCCACGTTAATAGAAGGCAAATAATAAACAGTTGGCGGCCATTTTAAATTGTTAATTAGGTCAGGGCACATCCTATAAAAAAAAAAAATAATACGTCAAGTTAGGCCTCGCCGCCCCGGACGCAATGATATATGGCACAACGTTGTCCGTTTACAAATAAACAAGCCACAGTAATGGAAGGCAGAATTTCTCAAGTTTCCAATCTTAGGGCCGCGATAAATCCTGACTTATCAGTTAATTCTTCATTGGACTTCCTGGTATTAAATTACGTCACCATATAATTCATAACTCCGCTTAGAATCAGCGTACAGTCTTCGTTGAGATACTGTTGGATTCGTCTCGTCAAGCTCTATCTAACTGGTATGATTTCATAAGTAAAAACCCAATTTTTAAATATTGACCAAAATTGCTAATACTAATTACTATATTTCAATTGTTCTCGATCACATGTTAATGTCAATGTGTTATGTTGTGCATCCTCTGTGCAAATTGCTTCCTTGGTGAAGCAGTTACGCCGTCTGCTTAGCACTACGAAGGTTGTTGTTCGATTCCGTGTTGTGCATCCTCTGTGCACATCAAAACCTGTAACAAACGTACACGTAAACATCTCTAGCTACATGAACTTGTGTTGTCCGTAATCCAACATTGCAGACTACGTGGAGGTGTGCCATCAAAGCTAGCCACGGATTGGTCACGCCTGCACACCCACCAGACGCCAAAGTCAACATCGCAATCAAGGAACGCGTACCACACTAGACAATTCATTACTCACATTATCTGATGTCGAGAACACGCCATAAGGCAAATTTTGGATAGGAAAGTCACTGTCTGGAGCCACGTTAACGAAAGACATTGTTAAGTTTGCAGTTTTCCTGTCCCTTCTCGAGTTCTACAACTGACCTACTTTGACAACAGGTGCTGGTCTCATTTGCCAGATGTTTTATCCATCGAATATTACATTTCTTCAATAACATAATTCGAACTAGTAAAAATCCCCCCTCCCCCTTCCTCCCCCCCTTCCCCAAATGTGATTTAGTTATGATGTTTTAGTTTACATAAAATGTATATAACTTAATCTGCATTTTTTTTCTTAATGATATGTGGAAATATTGAAATATTTTATAAATATGCTTTTATAAAGCCAAACTGGTAGACGCTTCAGGAATATTTTCGAAATTCCTTTACAAAACCAAGACTCCAGACAAACCAGGGGACTATTGTCAAAACCAGGTGGATACGCTTCAAAAAGAGGGACAAAAGCTGTACAGCAGAGTAGACTGCCCCAACAGCCTGCCATCCATCCTGGGGGGGGGGGGGGGGGGGGGACTGGGAATTGACAGTAGACCTGCAGTGGAAATCCTGAAGTTTTAGTTGCGACTGGACATTGTAGTGTGCTCTCCGTCGACTCCACAGTTAGTATGTTAGTACGTAAGAATCGAGCTGACTGTTTCGTTCGAGTCAAGAGTCGAGGAGCAGCACACCTATAAGATGAAATAATATAATACAGTGACATGGTCGCAAGCCTGAGACAGGAAGGATATACTGTCAGGCTATTCGCCGTGGAGATAGGCACAAGAGACCGTGTTACCAACTCCGCATACAACGTGGTGAAACAACAAGGTGTGCAGGGACAAGCAAGACCACAACACGGGAACTTAAAAGACTGGGCGAGGCAGCGGAAGGAGACCTCGAGCTGGCTATAAGCAAGCGTCATGCAGGGTGGGACAAGGGTACGCAGTGAATAGTTCAACTTTGCCTCCAATATGAGCCACCGAAGAACAACAATCTCAATACACAAATCCTCTACATAAGAATGCAACCTCACAATGAGACCGAAACAACAGCTACAGTCTCGTGCTGACCCTGAAACCATCCCACTAGGGAAGAACATGACACCCAAACTGGGTGTTGCGATCATCCAGGTCGAAATGTCAGCCAAAGTCGAACCCCTGCAGCCAAGCGCCCGCAACGACCGCTTGTGGTGGAGTAGCACTTCTTTGCAAGGATCACGTCCCGCGGCGATGGCGAGGGTCCAGGGGGAGGCCCAGTGGCGTGTAAAGGGGGTGCGGGGTGTGACGGCCCCGGGCATCCAGCCGGGAGGGGGGCATCCAGTTAGGGAGAGGGGGCAGCACAGTGCAGTGGGAGGGGAGGAGGAGGAATAAATTAAGGAAGTGACAATTTAGGGGCATTAGGGGCATCCAATCAGGGGTTGGCGCCCGGGCATCAAAGAACCTCTGCGCGCCACTGGTAACTACTAAGAAAGCACTTTACAACACAATCTTCCTACCAACTCTAGCTACCAAAGCCAAACCTGGACAATGACAGAAAAAGAGAAAAGAAAAATCACAACAACAGAAATGAGATTCCTGAGAAGAATACTCAACGTATCAAGAAGAGATAAGATCAGAAATGAAGAAATCAGACTAAAGTGGGGGTTATAAGCAGCGCTAGATTTTATTAGAAAGCAGCAAGTCAAATGGTTTGGCCATGCAAGTAGGTTACTAGTCAACAGCATACCACAACAAGCAATGATGTACAGGCCAGATGGAAACAGAGGAAGAGGCCGACCACGTAAACGTTGGACGGAGGGAATAGCAGAGTCCATGGGAATATCGATATATGAAGCCCATAATCAGGCCAGTAAAAAATTAGTAAGTTAATAAACATAAAGTGATAGTACATTAAAAGGTATACCTTAACAAATTGACGTATGAATACAGAACTAAAAATTTGTTTATAAAATTTAAGTAGCCAAAGATTCACAAAATATTCTATAAAAATTCTAGTGTATACTTTCTCGATATTATAAAATCTGACTTTACATTTTAGTTCTTTATTTTAATAGAAAATTCGAGGGATTCGTTACTTAGTTGACAACATTAGGGCTAACATATGATTTTTATTTCAAAATTCTAGTAGTTTCCCTTACAACAATATTAGATGATTATCCACCCATCCATCATGTGCCATGCCGGTAAGCGTGGGCGGTCATATTCTGCCATCTCACTCGATCACCAGATTAGTAGATCAGCTCTGTGCTGTGTGTGTGTGTGTGTGTGTGTGTGTGTGTGTTTTATATTTTTTTTATTTTTCTAGCTGGTAATTTCAGATCGTGTCTCGCTGGTTTTAACGTGTTGATATGGGAGACGGTCGTTCAGAAAGCAATGACAAACTACTGAACGTAAAAACTTGCGAAGACATCAACAACACCAGTAAAATGCTGCTGTTGACTGCAACGTTCTGTAAGGGATGTAATAAATAACATTTTGTTGCGTATCCCTTACGGGACGTTGCAGTCAATAATCTGGGTTGTTGTTGCTGTTTCTGAACCATCTTAGTTATTACTGTTGATGTTGCTGCTGATACTGCTTGTGAATTCTCTGGATTGTTCTTGTTGCTGCTGCTGCGAGTACTGTTTGCGAATTCTCTGTGTTGTTGTTGTTGTTCTTTGTGAACCCTTTAGATGTTTGTAATAGCTACTTCTGACACTGATGTTTGTGATTCCTATGGATCGTTGTTGTTGCGGATACTGCTGCTTTTTCTGGATCCTCAGTGTTGTTGATACTGTTGCTGTTTCTGAATTCTCGGTCATGTTGTTGCTACTGTTGCTGATTGTGAGTTCTGTGGGTTGTTGTTGCCGTCACTGATGTGCTGCTCCTGTTTCTGAATCTCCTAAATTGTTGGCAGTGGTGGTAATTGTTTGTTGGCAGTGGTGGTAATCGATGTTGGCAGTGGTGGTAATTGTTTGTTGGCACAGTGGTGGTAATCGATGTTGGCAGTGGTGGTAATCGATGTTGGCAGTGGTGGTAATTGGTGTGCTACTGCTGCTGCTTCGGAATCCACTGTATCCTCATTTCTGTCGTGGCTGTTGTAGTAGTAGTAGTAGTAGTAGTAGTAGTAGTAGTAGTAGTAGTAGTAGTAGTTGTAGTAGTAGTAGTAGTAGTAGTAGTAGTAGTAGTAGTAGTAGTAGTAGTTGCTGTTGTTGTTGTAGTAGTAGTAGTATTAGTAGCAGCAGCAGCAGCAGCAGCAGTAGTAGTAGTAGTAGTAGTAGTAGTAGTAGTGGTAGTAGTAGTAGTAGTAGTAGTAGTAGTAGTAGTAGTAGTAGTAGTAGTTGTTGTTGTTGTTGTTGTTGTAGTAGTATTAGTAGCAGCAGCAGCAGCAGCAGCAGCAGTAGTAGTAGTAGTAGTAGTAGTAGTAGTAGTAGTAGTAGTAGTAGTAGTTGTTGTTGTAGTAGTAGTATTAGTAGCAGCAGCAGCAGCAGCAGCAGTAGCAGCAGCAGCAGTAGTAGTATTAGTAGTAGTGGTAGTAGTAGTAGTAGTAGTAGTAGTAGTAGTAGTAGTAGTAGTAGTAATAGTAGTAGTAGTAGTAGTAGTAGTAGTAGTAGTAGTAATAGTAGTAGTAGCAGCACAAGTATACACAGACACAGATGGGGGAGACGGGAGAAGCAAAAGAAAAAGTTAGTTAGTTAGTTAGTTAGAAAGTTAGTTAGTTAGTTAGTTAGTTAGTTAGTTAGTTAGTTAGTTAGTTAGTTAGTTAGTTAGTTAGTTAGTTAGTTAGTTAGTTAGTTAGTTAGTTAGTTAGTTAGTTAGTCGACAGATCATCCCCATTGCACATCGAACCATTCAGTTCATAAGTGCTCGGATCCCCTCCTCAGCAAATCCTGCAGCGTGTAGCGGCTAACGACACCAGTTCTGTGTTTATCAATCTTCTTTGGCGTCCTGTCAGACCATTATCTAATATTACTGATTCGTGTAGTTTTGATGTTCGCATTTTGCCCATGCCTTTATAATGCATATCTTTTATATTGTTGCTGTTCTCTGTTACCCTTGAATGATATAATGTATCATAATATATGAATGAAATAATGTATGAAAGAGAGTGATAGAAGGGCAGAATGTTAGACGGGCCTGCGTGCCCAATTCTTAACCCTTTGAAAATAAAGTTTGTTCGTTCGTTCGTACGTTCGTCCCTGCGTAAGTTTCTTGTTTGGCCACACGTCTTTTAATTTACTGTTTTCGCAGTCTGACCATGGTTGTAGATTCACAGTCACCCTTCTGCTGTTTGTCACCGTGACGAGGTAGAGGGGCTTGAGTGTTCCAATGACCCCAAGAGCTATGCCGACGGTAGCACAGCTACTGGTAGGGTCACCCATGTCGGACAGGTCAAGGGAGAGGGACCAGACCAAGCGACACACAAACCTGCTGCCTTGTAGGTAGACTGGGGACAGTCAAAGGTTAGGGAAAGCACCCCAAAAAATGCTTGTCGAAATCGGATGTACTGAGCCACAGGCTTGACAAAGCAGTGCAACGTAACTTAATTCATGATGTCACAAATTAATGTTAATCGTTAAGGTGCAAATCCCGCGAAGTCCCATCAGGCTGTGAAAGTGCCACTCTCCCTGCCTCGAGGGGGTCCACCCATGACTACTGGTGGTCACCTTCCCCTGTGCTGTGGAGTCAAGACACAGAGGAGTAGGTTAAGAGCTATTGACCAAATACCCTGGACACTCAACATACTATAGTGGAATGCCGAAGGAGTTTATAACAAGAAAGTCTCCCTAACAAAGCGTCTTCATAAAGATAGAATAGATGTAGCATGCATTCAAGAGACACACCTCAACGCCAATCGCAAATTCTCAGTCAGAGGATATCAGGCCACACGTTTCGACCGCGAAGGACACAAAGGAGGAGTTCTAATACTTACACGAAATACAATACCTTGCAAAGAAGTATCTGTGATCTCTGACAACCAAACGGAAATTATAGGTGTTGATATAATGATAAAGGAAGTGAAAATAAGAATTTACAATCTGTATAGCCCAGCAGATTAAACTTACTCTCTCAAATATGAAAATAACTGACACAAACTGAATTATTGTCGGAGACTTTAATAACCGTTCAGAAAGATGGGGATACCCAGATACTGACAAAAGAGGAGATGAAGTGGAGGACTGGGAAATAGTCTCAAATCTCCATCTACTCAACAAAGCGGATGACACACCGAGCTTCTACTCCAGAAGATGGTTTACTACTTCTACTCCAGACTTGGCTTTCTGCACAAGAGACATCCTCCTCAAAATCGATCGCCATGTGCTTGACCAATTAGCAGGTAGTGACCACAGACCAATTAAGCTTGTAATGAATATGGAGTATGTTCCACAGGAGCAAAAGTCTTTGCTCCGCTGGAATTACAAACGAGCAGATTGGGACAGATTTGCCATACTAACAGACACATATTGTGAAAACATAAATACACGATATGGCAACATGAAGCAAATGGTGGAAAGTCTAAACAGAGCAATAATACAGGCGGCCACTGAGTCTATTCCAAGAGAAGCGAAGAAAAATTACAAACCATACTGGACTAAAGAACTACAAATTTTGGAGGACAAAATTGAAGATGCCAGGAAGACAGCAGAGAGAGAACAAACAACTGAAGCGGACATCTCTCTCAAAGCCATCTCAGCAAAATATAAAAGAACAGTAAATCAAACAACAAGAGTTTGTTGGAGGGAAAAAACAGAAAACCTGAACTTTGACAGGGATAGAAACAAACTATGGAAACCAGTGAAAGACATCAACAATGAAGGACCTAGAAACAAACACATAACAATTAAACAAGTAAATGTCTTGCTTACAGGAAAAAAGGCTGCAAATGCACTAATGGAACACTATGCCAATGCAAACCACATTGATATTACAACCGAACAGAAGAAATCAATCAAAGATAAACAGATACATTATAGTAATACAGAGACAGCAGCAGAATATATGATGGCAAATCTAACTATGGAAGAAATGGAACAGGAAATGAATACCCTAAAAAAGAAGAAATCACCAGGAAAGGATGGAATCACAAATGAAATGCTAATAGGACTAGGCACAAAGTCAAAGAAGAAACTACTAGCAGTCCTAAATTACAGCTGGAAGAGAGGAATAGTCCCACTGGCATGGATGGAAGCTATACTAATACCAGTCCCAAAGAAAGGAAAAGACCTGGAAGAACCAAATGGCTATCGACCTATCAGTCTACTTAGCTGTGTAGGAAAATTAATAGAACGCATGACATTGACATTGGCACCTTGCAGTCTTGACAGACGATAGTTTGTGCTTCAAAAAGGCATAATAACTTTTACCCATGGCGGTAGCGAATGTGACTGATGAGGCCAATCTCATCTCATCTCATCATGTTCCTCTTGTATCTTGCTGTGTCGAGGTGAAGTATAAAGTTCGTGAGAGTGCCCGATTATGGGCTTCATATATCGATAAAGTTGATTTGATTTGATTTGATTTGATATTCCCATGGTCTCTTCTATTCCCTCCGTCCAACGTTTACGTGGTCGGCCTTTTCCTCTGTTTCCATCTTGTCTGTACATCATTGCTTGCTGTGGTATGCTGTTGAATGGTAACCTACTAGTAGTATGTCAGGAGGTAACTAAGTAGTATTTTAGGAATTTAGTCCTTCGTAAATCGTTCTTTACGGGGTTATCCGGCCATCTTGTTTCTTCACAAAACCGGCCCGCAATTGACCCAGATATTTTGAACTTGGCGGGTGTTATTCTTGGGTTTGGATGACTACTTTCGGTTGTCGTGATGACTACTTCCGGTTCCTGGGCACACGGGCGGCGGTGGCGGGGCAGGCGGCGTCGGCGGTGGCGGTGGTGGGGCGGGCGGGGCGGACAACGAGACAAGCCCCGGTCATGTGGAATACTTATGTAAGTAGACCAAATAGTCGCCAGGTTCGTGTCCCAGTGTGTGTGTGTGTGTGTGTGTGTGTGTGTGTGTGTGTGTGTGTGTGTGTGTGTGTGTGGGCAGTGCGGTGTGCGCGACCGCCAGTCATATTGATCCGCTTCGATGAGGGAGACCGAAGTCAATATGACAGAAAATGATTTAGTCCATCTCTCGAGCTAACCCGAGTACGTCAAATAATGACCGCATGAATAAACTTTTGCACGCTTCAGTATGCGAATTTGACAGAAGTCCCGACGCCATGTTTTAACATTAAGCGCATGGTGGAAATCTGGATTATGACTATACTAACCAGATAAAGAATTTTATTAAAAAATTAACCCTTACACACGTAATAACGCCAAAATTTCTTGTATGTATACTGGCGAGTAGGTACGTCAATAAAAAACTCTAGTCCTCCTTTAAAATAAGCCATAAGTTCCCGAGATATACATTAAATTATGTAATATTATTAAACAAATAACGTCCCCTTTTACAAACATAAATAGAATTAACCAAGGGAGATTAATCGTGGTCCCTTGGCTCAAACCAGAATTGTTCCCCTTGAATGCCCGGTTACCTGCGCGACCAGGTAAAGATCACGCTTCACCGAACACACCCCAGCGAGAAAAAACACAATGACTGACCGACGGCCGTACGAGATTAACCGATACCACTGAAGTAGAAATCCTAAGGAATTGTCAATTAACGTCGACGGCGGTCAATCCTTATTGTAGATAGCGATCAGGAGAATGTGAAGGGAATATTTGTGCCGAAAAAAATAAAAATATTCCTATACGAAACCGTTATATATATATATTATTTGAAATATTAAATATATATATATGTATGTATTTATGAATTTATTTAATTATATATGTATGCAATTCTATAGTTGCAGGTAGGGTGTCCCGGTGGGCATATATACCTACTTGCCTTGATGACTTAGTCACGCGGGATATGTGCGCGCGTCTGTGCGTGTGTATGTGTGTGTCTGCGTGGGTGTGCTATCAATTACAGGACATCACAGTCAACCTCAGTATTCTACGGAGTGTCTGACTTTCTGAGGCAAGTTTTGCAATTGTCATTATGGACGAATGACAGTCATGGGGTGTGCGCTAGCGCGCGCGTGTGTATATACATACGTGTATGCATGGGCGCGCGCGTGTGCTATCAATTACAGGAAAGCACAGTCAACCTCAACATTCTTTGGAGCTTCGTGTGTGCTGGGTAAGTTTGCAATTGTCATTATATACGAACGACAGTTATGTCATGTGCGCTAGAGCGTGTGTGTGTGTGTGCGTGCGTGCGCGCGGGTGTGCTATCAATTACACAACATCACAGTCAGTCCCAACATTCGGAGGAGTGGTGTGTTTGCTGAGTAAGATTGTTGCTGTCTTATTGCACGAACGGTAGTCATGGCACGTACGCGCGCGCGTGTGTGTATGTGTGTGTGTGTGTATGTGCTATCAATTACAGGACATCACAGTCAACCTCAACATTCTTTGGAGTTTCGTGTGTGCTGGGCAAGTTTGCAATTGTCATTATATACGAACGACAGGCAGGTCGTGTGCACTAGAGCGCGTGTGTGTGTATACATGCGTGTGTGCCTGCGTGGGTGTGCTATCAATTGCAGGACATCGCCGTCAACCTTAGATTTCTACGGAGTGTCTGACCTCCTGAGGCAAGGATTGCCATTATCATTATGGACTAACGACAGTTATGGGGTGTGTGCTACCTCGCTTATGTGTATATACATCCGTGTGTGCATCCGCGCCCGCGTGTGTGCTATCAATTACAGGACATCACAGTCAACCTCAACATTCTATGGAGTTTCGTGTGTGCTGGGCAAGTTTGCAATTGTCATTATATACGAACGACAGTCAGGTCGTGTGCGCTAGCGCGTGTGTGTGTATGTACATGCATGTGTGCGTGCGTCCGCGCGGGTGTGCTATCAATTACACGACGTCGCATTCAGACCCAACATTCGGTGGAGTGGTGTGTTTGCTGGGTAAGATTACTGCTGTCTTATTGTCCTAACAGTAGTCATGTCACGTACATGTGTGTGTGTGCTATCAATTACAGGACGCTGCACTCAACCCCAACATTGTTTGGGTGTTCATGTGCTATCATGATTTGCCGTGGCAAAAACTATGCCTCATACTATAGTTGTGTCTGGCTATTACATACCGCAGTCAAGTTGTAATGCATTGCATTTACACGACGTGGCAATCACCCCCAGCATTCATGCTTCTTGGGCAAGGGTTTCGTTGTCTTTCTGAACGACCGACAACCATGATCTTCTGCGGTGTCTGCCAGCAGGATTACCACCAACACAATCACCCACCACCAACAACAAAACATATCATCATCATCATCATCATCATCATCATCATCATCATCATCATCATCATCATCATCATCATCATCATCATCATCATCATCATCATCATCATCATCATCATCATCATCATCATCATCAGCATCGTCATCAGCTGAAGGTCCCCGATCGGGTGACTCACCACAGGGCTATATCGACGGAGTGAACAGCCGCTGGCTGCGACACCAATCAATACCTGCACATGGCTGGTCCATCAACCCTGCATACGGAAAGTAGTGTCCTTAGTACCGGCAATGTCCCACAAGGAGCACCTCTAGCACGGATGTTTGCATTTGCCAATAGCAACTAATGATACAACTGAGACACGAGTGTAATGACCCAATAGGTTAAAAGACAATGGTAATGGAAGAAACCATCGTGGAAACTAACACACAAAATACCCCAGAGGGGGAAAGAAATTCGTTCTGGTGCATGTGTGATCGGCTAGTGCCGCAACTAGAGATTGTCTTCTTCTGTCAACTGGTCGTTATATACACAATCATTGGCATATCACTATTTAATCTGTCTCGAACCAGCGTCGATGCGGTCGAGGGCAAGTTGTGGATCGCTCTTCTAAGCAGCTGTCTGGGTTACATGCTACCAAACCCTAAAATATGAACTTCTACCTGACATTACCGAGTAATGCTTCGCCGAACATATTTCCCAAGAACTCACCAGGTCACTATTTCGTCAAGTTACCGCAGACAATAGAGGTGAGTCAATATTTTGAAGTGGGTCTGGCCGAAATTCAATTCCCCAACTACTACTGTAATGTGTTAGAGAATGAGGTATGGCTAAGATACATTATACCCAATGGTAGAGTGATAAGAAATGTGTGTCCCACAGGCCTGTACAATTCACCAGACGCATTTATAGCTGCACTGAATCGCCCAATGAAAGATCGGAAGGTCGACGATCAACTCTGTGTTCTATTCCATTTCGACAATGCATCAAAGAAAGTCATCGTGAAAATACTCGAACCCGGGACCACTATTACATTTAGTGAGAAGTTACAAGAGATACTAGATACAATTGAAGGTGAAGGGTCGATAGACCTGAATAACGACCTGCGAAATATCTACGTATACTGCGATCTCATTGCGACAAGACCAGTTGGAGACGTCATGGTCCCACTACTAAGGGCGGTTCCTATCATGAAGCAGCGATCAACCTCAGTGTTTCGCGCCTACGACAAACCTCACTACATACCACTGAATCGTTACTCCTTTGACACGGTGGAAATACTTCTAACCACTGAGACGGGCACATGAAACATTCAAGTTGGAAACATAAAGAGAAATTTAATTGTTAATTTTGTGTACAATTTTATTGTTGAAATTTTATTTTGGGTGACAGTTGGCCAAAATTTTCACGTTTGGTTAACACATTTTCCTATTTTTCATATGTTTGACTGAGCTTTTTATAAGTTTGGTATGAAATTCGGCTAACCTTTTCACATTTGGTTAACAAATTTTCCTACTTTTCATAAGATTGGCTGAGTTTTTTATAAGTCTGGTTGAAATGTAGCCAACATTTTTCCCGTTTGGTTAACACATTTTCTTACTTGGCCAAGATTTTTGCCCTTTGTTTAACAAATGTTTCCTACTTTTCATAAGTTCGGGTGAAATGTGGTCAAACTTTTCACCGCTGGACAAAAAGATTTCCCACTTTTCATAAGTTTGGGTGGTAGTTGGTCAACATTTTCACGTTTGGTTAACAAATTTTCCTACTTTTCATATGTTTGACTGAGCTTTTTATAAGTTTGGTTTGAAATTTGGTTAACCTTTTCACATTTGGTTAACACATTTTCTTACTTGGCCGAGATTTTTGCCTTTTGGGTAACAAAGTTTCATACTTTTCATAAGTTTTGTGTGAAATGTGGTCAAACTTTTCACAGCTGGACAAATAAAATTTTCAACTTTTCATAAGTTTGGGTGACAGTTGGCCAAACTTTTAACGTTTGGTTAACAAATTTTCCTACTTTTCATATGTTTGACTGAGCTTTTTATAAGTTTGGTTTGAATATCGGTTAACCTTTTCACATTTGGTTAAAAAAAATTTCCGCCTTTTCATAAGATTGGGCGAGCTTTTTATAAGTCTGGTTGAAATGTAGCCATAATTTTTCCCCTTTGGCTAACAAATTTTATTACTTGCCCAAGCTTTTTACCGTTTGGTTAACAAAGTTTCCTACTTTTCATAAGTTTGGGTGAAATTTGGTCACACTTTTCACTGCTGGACAACAAAATTTCCCACTTTTCATAAGTTTAGGTGACAGTTGGCCAAACTTTTCACGTTTGGTTAATAAATTTTTCCTACTTTTCATATGTTTGACTGAGATTTTTATAAGTTTGGTTTGAAATTTGGTTAATCTTTTCACATTTGGTTAACACATTTTCTTACTTGGCCAAGATTTTTGCCATTTGGTTAACAAAGTTTCCTATTTTTCATAAGTTTGGGTGAAAGTTGACCAAACTTTTCATGATTGGTTAATAAATTTTCCTACATTTCATGTGTTTGACTGAGATGTTTATAAGTTTGGTTTGACATTCGGCTAACTTTTTCGCATTTGGTTAACAAATGTTCCTACTTTTCCTAAGTTTGACTGAAATTTTTATAAGTTTGGTTGAAATGTGACCAAAATTTTTCACTTTGATTGACACATTTTCCTACTTTTCATATGTTTGACTGATATTTTTATAACTTTCGTTTGAAATTTGGTTAACCTTTTCACATTTTGGTTAACACATTTTCTTACTTGGCCAAGATATTTGCCATTTTGTTAACAAAGTTTCCTACTTTTCATAAGTTCGGGTGAAATGTGGTCAAACTTTTCACATCTGGACAACAAAATTTCCCACTTTTCACAAGTTTGGGTGACAGTTAGTCAAACTTTTCACGTTTGGTTAACAAATTGTCCTACTTTTTCATATGTTTGACTGCGATGTTTTTATAAGTTTGGTTTGAAATTCGGCTAACTTTTTCACATTTGGTTAAAATATGTTCTTACTTGACCAAGATTTTTGCCATTTGGTTAACAAGTTTTCCTACTTTTCATAAATTTGATTGAAATGTGGCTAAATATTTTTTTCCCCTTTTGGGTAATAGATCTTCTTACTTGTGCAAAGTTTCCTACTTTTCATATTTTTGATTGAGCTATTTCAGATTATGGTCGACAGTTTTTTCTACTTTGGTTAACTCGTTTCCTTAGTTTTGTTGAAATATTTCTTGAATTTGTCACCAATATGTATCATTCTCTCATCACACGACAACTGTGTACACCGTAAAACACTAGCAAAAATTCAACAACCAAGACGTAATTATAATATATGCCTGTTTTATTTTACAGTATTTCAAGTCTATTTTACTGTATTTCAGTACATTTTTCAAGAATAAAAAAATTAATAATGTTATTATACGAAATGGATGATGTGATATGAGGTGGTATACATAGTATCATCACACCGTTTTATTTTCACATACTAAGCTATACACATTGTCTGTTGTTTCTGGATTTCTACATGCCATTGTCTGAGTAGGTTGGTTTTTTCGGTTGGTAGCCTGGTATGTACATGTCACTTAGCATGTAATCATAAAACTGGTCTCCTGGTTGGTGGGTTGATATCTGAGTCTTGTAGATACCCGAGTCATCAATCATTGGAGTGTCTGGCGCCTCCTGTCTTCGGACAGCCTGGGGTTTTCGATATACCACCCCGTATTTCACCATTATTCTAGGTCTGATCTCTTCCGAACTCGAAAATGTAACGTCAGCACTGAAGTCCCGGTAGTGAATGCGACCTTTGTGCCCGTCTCAGTGGTTAGAAGTATTTCCACCATGTCAAAGGAGTGACGATTCAGCGGTATGTAGTGAGGTTTGTCGTAGGCGCGAAACACTGAGGTTGATCGCTGCTTCATGATAGGAACCGTCCTTAGTAGTGGGACCATGACGTCTCCGACTGGTCTTGCCGCAATGAGATCGCAGTATACGTAGACATTTTGTAGGTCGTTATTCAGGTCTATCGACCCTTCACCTTCAATTGTATCTAGTATCTCTTGTAACTTCTCACTAAATGTAATAGTGGTCCCGGGTTCGAGTATTTTCACGATGACTTTCTTTGATGCATTGTCGAAATGGAATAGAACACAGAGTTGATCGTCGACCTTCCGATCTTTCATTACGCGATTCAGTGCAGCTATAAATGCGTCTGGTGAATTTTACAGGCCTGCGGGACACACATTTCTTATCACTCTACCATTGGGTGGGATGTATCTTAGCCATACTTCATTCTCTAACACATTACAGTAGTAGTTGGGGAATTGAATTTCGGCCTAGACCCACTTCATAATATTGACTCACCTCTATTGTCTGCGGTAACTTGACGAAATAGTGACCTGGTGAGTTCTTGGGAAATATGTTCGGCGAAGCATTACTCGGTAATGTTAGGTAGAAGTTCATATTTTAGGGTTTGGTAGCATGTAACCCAGACAGCTGCTTAGAAGAGCGATCCACAACTTGCCCTCGACCGCATCGACGCTGGTTCGAGACATATTAAATAGTGATATGCCAATGATTGTGTATATAACGACCAGTTGACAGAAGAAGACAATCTCTAGTCGCGGCACTCGCCGACCACACATGCACCAGAACGAATTTCTTTCCCTCTCTGGGGTATTTTGTGTGTTAGTTTCCACGATGGTTTCTTCCATTACCATTGTCTTTTAAGCCTATTGGGTCATTACACTCGTGTCTCAGTTGTATCATTAGTTGCTATTTGCAAATGCAAAAATCAGTGCTCGAGGTGCTCCTTGTGGGACATTGCCGGTACTAAGGACACTACTTTCCGTATGCAGGGTTGATGGATCAGCCATGTGCAGGTATTGATTGGTGTCGCAGCCAGCGGCTGTTCACTCCGGCGATATAGCCCTGTGGTGAGTCATCCGATAGGGGACCTTCAGCTGATGACGATGCTGCTGGTGATGATGATGATGATGATGATGATGATGATGATGATGATTTGTTTGTTGTTGGTGGTGGGTGATGATGTTGGTGGTAATCCGGCTGACAGACACCGCAGAAGATCATGGTTGTCGGTCGTTCAGAAAGACAACGACACCCTTGCCCAAGAAGTATGAATGCTGGGGGTGATTGTCACGTCGTGTAAATGCAATGAATTACAACTTGACTGCGGTATGTAATAGCCAGACACAACTATAGTATGAGGCATAGTTTTGGTCGTGAGATGCCACGGCAAATCATGATAGCACATGAACACCCAAACAATGTTGGGGTTGAGTGCAGCGTCCTGTAATTGATAGCACACACATGTACGTGACATGACTACTGTTAGGTCAATAAGACAGCAGTAATCTTACCCAGCAAATACACCACTCCACCGAATGTTGGGTCTGAATGCGACGTCGTGTAATTGATAGCACACCCGCGCGGCACGCACGCACACACGCATGTACATACACACACGCGCGCTAGCGCACACGACCTGACTGTCGTTCGTATATAATGACAATTGCAAACTTGCCCAGCACACACGAAACTCCAAAGAATGTTGAGGTTGACTGTGATGTCCTGTAATTGATAGCACACACGCGGGCGCTGATGCACACACGGATGTATATACACATACGCGCGGTAGCACACACCCCATGACTGTCGTTCGTCCATAATGATAATGGCAAACTTTGCCTCAGGAGGTCAGACACTCCGTAGAATACTGAGGTTGACTGCGATGTCCTGCAATTGATAGGCACACCCACGCAGGCACACACGCATGTATATACACACGCGCGCGCTAGTGCACACGACCTGCCTTTCGTTCGTATATAATGACAATTGCAAAGCTGCCCAGCACACACGAAACTCCAAAGAATGTTGAGGTTGACTGTGATGTCCTGTAATTGATAGAGCACACACACACACACACACACACACACACACACACACACACACACACACACACACAGATACACACACGCGCGCGCGTACGTGCCATGACTACCGTTCGTTCAATAAGACAGCAACAATCTTACTCAGCAAACACACAACTCCACCGAATGTTGGGTCTGACTGTGATGTTGTTTAATTGATAGCACACCCGCGCGCACGCACGCACACACACACACGCGCGCGCTAACGCACATGACATGACTGTCGTTCGTATATAATGACAATTGCAAACTTACCCAGCACACACGAAACTCCAAAGAATGTTGAGGTTGACTGTGCTGTCCTGTAATTGATAGCACACGCGCGCGCTCATGCACACACGCATGTATATACACACAGGCGCGCTAGCGCACACCCCATGACTGACGTTCGTCCATAATGACAATTGAAAAACTTGCCTCAGAAAGTCAGACACTCCGTAGAATACTGAGGTTGACTGTGATGTCCTGTAATTGATATCACACCCACGCAGGCACACACATACACACGCACAGACGCGCACTTATATCCCGCGTGACTAATTCATCAAGGCAAGTACGTATATATGCCCACCGGGACAACCTACCTGCAACTATAGAATTGCATACATATATAATTAAATAAATAAATTCATACATACATACATATATATATTTAATATTTCAAATAATATATATATATAACGGTTGCGTATAGGAATATTTTTATTTTTTTCGGCACAAATATTCCCTTCACATTCTTCTGATCGCTATCTACAATAAGGATTGACGGCCGTCGATATTAATTGACAAATCCTTAGGCGTTCTACTTCAGTGGTATCGGTTAATCTCGTACGGCCGTCGGTCAGTCATTGTGTTTTTTTTCTCGCTGGGGTGTTTTCGGTGAAGCGTGATCTTTACCTGGTCGCGCAGGTAACCGGGCATTCAAGGGGAACAATTCTTGTTTGAGCCAAGGGACCACGATTAATCTCCCTTGGTTAATTCTATTTATGTTTGTAAAAGGGGACGTTATTTGTTTAATAATATTACATAATTTAATGTATATCTCGGGAACTTATGGCTTATTTTAAAGGAGGACTAGAGTTTTTTTTATTGACGTACCTACTCGCCAGTATATTATACAAGAAATTTTGGCGTTATTACGTGTATAAGGGTTAATTTTTAATAAAATTCTTTATCTGGTTAGTATAGTCATAAACCAGATTTCCACCATGCGCGTAATGTTAAAACATGGCGTCGGGCTACGAGAGATGCAGCAAAATATTAGACAAGAGGTGGAGAGCATGGTACTGACAACTAAACAGAATGATGAAATTCTACAAGCTATAAAACAAGAGAGAGAGAACAGCTAAGAATCGAAAGGGAGTCATCTCAAGTCAAACCTGCTGAAACCAAGGAAAAGAACACAGAAGAACAGCACCAAATGACCGAATCAGAACCGCAAGCTATAGCCAACAGTCCAACCACAACACCCAAGAAATGCAACGGGAAGCCGATATCGAGACAGATCTACTGAAGGAAACCAAGACGAATACAATGACTCAGAGGAGCTTACACGGGAGGAGCTTATCGCGGAATGCCAAGAATGAGAGCGGCTGCGACCACTCAAGGAACAGGAGTACAGAAGACGCATGGCAGAAAAGTATCCCAAGAAATTCAAACGATGGCTAAAAACCCCAGTGTACCCAAATATACGCCTAACCGATGAACACCAAAGGGGATGCTACTACGAAAACGGTGAATGGATCCCATGGCTTACAACAGAAGAAGAAGTCGAAAGACAACGGAAACTCAAGATCGAGAAAGAACAAAAGCGCAAGGAAGAAAACGATCAAATCGACAAGCTCATGACGGCAATCCACAAATCAGGAAGCAAAAAGACCAAATAAAAAGTCCTTCTAAGGACTGCACTCAAACAAGCGAAAGACACAAGGAGCCAACACTGACAGAAGAAACCGCCAAAAAGAGACACAACTTGCCGGCCAACGAAACCCCCAGCTGACAACATAAGCATAGAACCGTCAACAAGATAAGCCAGCTATCACTGGCGCAAAGAAACAAACAAACCTACGCCGCAATATGAACCACCAGGTCACTAACCAATGCCACATGGGCTGGTTGCGCCTAAGGTGGAAAGTTTTTTTTTTTTTTCTCAAATGGACATCGGACTTCTGTCGAATTCGCATACTGAAGCGGTGCAAAAGTTTATTCATGCGGTCATTATTTGACGTACTCGGGTTAGCTCGATAGATGGACTAAATCATTTTCTGTCATATTGACTTCGGTCTCCCTCATCGAAGCGGATCCATATGACTGGCGGTCGCGCACACCGCACCGTCCCCCCCCCCCACACACACACACACTGGGACTCGAACCTGGCGACTATCTGGTCTACTTACATAAGTATTCCACATGACCGGGGCTTGTCTCGTTGTCCGCCCCGCCCGCCCCACCACAGCCGCCGCCACCGCCGCCTGCCCCGCCATCGCCGCCCGTGTGCCCAGGAACCGGAAGTAGTCATCACGACAACCGGAAGTAGTAATCCAAACCCAAGAATAACACCCGCCAAGTTCAAAATATCTGGGTCAATTGCGGGCCGGTTTTGTGACGAAACAAGATGGCCGGATAACCCCGTAAAGAACGATTTACGAAGGACTAAAGTCCTAAAATACTACTTAGTTACCTCCTGACATACTACTCCTACTTGCATGGCCAAACTATTTGACTTGCTGTTTTCTGATAAAATCTAGTGCTGCTTTAACCCCCACTTTAGTCCTGATTCCTTCATTTCTGATCTTATCTCTTCTTGATACGTTGAGTATTCTTCTCAGGAACCTCATTTGTGATTTTTCTTTTCTCTTTTTCTGTCATTGTCCAGGTTTGGCATTGGTAGCATAGAGTTGGCAGGAAGATTGTGTTGTAAAGTGCTTTCTTAGTAGTTATTGATACATGTTTGTTCTTTAGTATTGGTGCCATTTGTCCAATGAGTTGATTTGCCTTATTGCACCTATCTTCGATCTCGTCTTCTGATCTGCCATTTGATGATATTATACTTCCTAGGTACTTGAAACTCTTCACTTGTTTCAAGGGATGTTCGTTTAGGTGAATTGTTGTTGTTTGTTCTTCTTTAGTTATAGTCATTACCTCTGTTTTGCTTGTGCTAATTTTCATGTTATGTTCCCTACACATTTCGTTTAGACTATTCATGTGGTCTTGTAATTCAGCTTCTGATTTTGCTATTAGGGCTTGGTGAGGTCAATTCTCGCTGTAAATGTCCGTTCACAGTTGGTGCATGTAAACACGTGGTCATTTCCACCATCATGCACCATCTTACGTCTCACACGCTCGGTGTGTGACTTATCTGCAATAATTTTCTCCTTTGACCATATTCCATTTCTGATGTTTGCCCTCCATGCAACACGTTCAGCGGCGACTTGCTCTCAATGTGCATTATCAATGCCTGTATCATTCATGTCCCGCTTACACACATCTTTGTATCGTAGTAGAGGCCGACCCTGAGATCTCTTACCCATCTGTAATTCACCAAAAAAGATGTCCTTTGGTATTCTACCATCATCCATCCTCCTAACGATGTCATCCATCTAAGTCTACGAAGACTGAGCATGGAATAAACCGTCACACAACCTGATCTTTCCAATACTTCAGTATTTGTGATTTTGCCCTTGCCACTTAATACCAAGAATTCTTCGCAGACACCGCTATGAAAGCTGTTTAAACGTTTCTCTTGGTGTGAGTAAGTTGTCCAGGTTTCACTGCCATAAAGAAGAGTACTAAGGACACAGGCTTGATAGACAAGGACTTTTGTTTTGACAGTAAGCTTCCTGTTCTCCCAGACTCTTTTTCTGAACCCGTTCATTGTTGTTGCTGCCTTACCAATCCGGATGTTGATTTCCTGATCTAGGGATAATTTGCTATTTACCACTGATAGTAAAATAGATATTTTTATCTATTTTAATTTAGAAAATTGGATATGTAAAATGGTCTACCATCTCTAGGTCGGCGTCGTCAATAAAGATTGTTTGTACCCCATGTGCACCTTGTGACATAATCTGTGTCTTTTTGTTTTGCTAATTGTTAAACAATTCAGAACAAGCATTGGAGAATGTAGATAGTAGACATCTGTAATTCTTCCTCAGAGTGGGTCGTAACTGCAGGATCGTCTGCAAAAAGCAACTCTCTGATCAGTACCCTCCTAATTTTGGTCTCGGCCTTCAATCTCTGAACATTGTAGAGGCCGCCATCTGAGCGTGAGTGAAAGTATATACCACCATCCTGATCACGAAAGGCATATTTCAGAAGAAGTGAAAAGTATATTCCAAAGAGGGTGGGAGCTAGTACACAATCTTGCTTAACTCCACTCATGATTTCAAACTCTTCAGAAGTTGCACCATCAAACTTGATTACACCCTTCATGCCTGTGTGGAACGATTTCATAATAGACAGAAGAGTTGGTGGGCAGCCAATCGTTCCTTAGTACCTTGAACAGGCCCTCACGACTGATAAAATCAAATGCCTTTGTGAGGTCGATGAAGGCAATAAACAGTGGTTGATTCTGTTCACGGCATTTTCTTGCATTTGTCGCAATGAGAATATCATATCAATGGTAGACCAGTTCTGTCGAAAACCACTGTGATTCGGGGTAGACTTGATCTCCTAGGACTTGAAGTCTGCGCAGAACAATTCTGGCATATACTTTTCGAACAATACACAGAAGTGAGATACTATAACAGTGTTGGTACATTTTATAGCAGAGACAATACGTTGGCTGGGTTTTTCAATTGTTTATTTAGTTAGTTAGTTAGTTATCAGTTGGGGTATCTTCGTTGCACTCCGGACATGTCCATAGGTGCTCAGATCCTCCCCCCAGCATATGCATCAGCGTCCCGTGGCTAATAGTGCCAGTTCTGTGTTGGTTGACGAGGCGCTTTGTTTTCCCGATGTACCTCTCGCGTCTGGCTGTGCCGATTCTTACTCCCAGGTCTTTCATCCTGGAAAGCGATGTGGAATCACTGGCGTCAAAATCCTCTGTTCTCGCCATATCTTTAAGGGCGTTAATAACATCGGCACGATCCATGGGCTGGCCATCTACAGGGGGTGCAGAGCCAGCCAATTTATCAGCTCGTTCATTTCCCTCGACTCCCGCATGTCCCGGGACGAAGATGAAGGTGACTTTGCGGACAACGGACTTCCGCAGCGACTCAGTCCACTGTCTACGTACAGATCCAGCTTCGACCTTCTGAATCATGCTCATTGAATCACTTAGTACACATACGTTGGTATAATGCTGTGATTCCAGCCATATGAAAGCCTGTGTAACTGCCATCACCTCCATCGTCATGCTGAACGGGCTGTAAATGCCCACGCACTTCTCTGCTGCTTTACAACAGATCCATCTGTATAGATGAGCACTTCGGGGCTATCTGAGTGATCATAGATGAGCGCGTTAACCTCTGCATTGACAGCGGCAGGGTTCTGCTCTCTGCACCGTCTGTCGAGTGTGATAATGCATGAGAAGGTACACTTAAAAGCTGGAGGCACCGGCACCCATTCCTTGCCGGGGTTGATACTGGTAAGACTGCAGACCTGTCCGACGACATCTTCCGCCCGACCCATCCATGATTTGCCCCTCTTTAGCCTGTCACCCTTTTCTCTGAATACAGCGTCATGCAGAGGGTGCTGCTCATCTGCACTTATTTTTAAGTATGCACGAGCTCTCCAAATCTTGATCCTGTGTTCCATTGTCGGGAAGTCAAGGAGGTATCTCATTGCTACACAGCTGGTGTCTCTCGTGCAGCCCAAAATGATGCGCATGGCTTCGTTTTGTACCTTTTCAAGTCTTCCAATCTGTGTAGGGCTGACAGTGAGGATGGCCAGGGCATACTCGATGCGTGAAAGCACAAGTCCTTGGAACAGAAGTAATAGCAGTCTTTGCTCGATATTGGCAGTCGCCATGACTCTCATTGCTGCCAAACCTTTTCGAGCCTTCGTTATGACATAATCGACATGATCTCTGAAGGACAGGCTACGATCAAGCCTCACGCCAAGATATGTCATTGACTGGGTTCTACTCAGAATGCTCCCATCCATTCTTACTGCCGGCAGGTCTGTTTTCACAATATGGTTGTTTAGTGAGAACCATGTAACCGTTGCCTTTGCAGGGTTGACAAGGGCATCGGCATCAGCACACCATGAGGAAATTCGATCTAGTTCGCCCTGCATATAGTTGGCAACCGCCTGTCTATCTCGACCCTGTCGATACACGAGGATGTCGTCAACGAATGATAGAGTCCTACCCCTCCCATCCAACTGTTGTTCAGTGATCGGCACCGTATACACGTTGAATAGTACTGGTGACAGTGGTGAACCCTGCGGCAATCCTGGACATATCGTTATCGGCTCAGAAGACCAACTCCCGCATCTTAGCACCACCTTCCTTTGGAGTAGAACTGCAGCTATCCATCGTACAAGGTGAGGGTGCACTTTCAGTCTGAGGAGGGTTTGCATCAAGTGCTCGAAAGATACTCTGTTATATGCGTCCTCTAAGTCTATGGCGGCCGCACATGTCTCTTCTCTGACCTGAAATCCTTCTTAAACATCTTGAGAAAAGACCGCCGCATTCAGCCATGACTATTTGTTGCGTCTGTATCCTCCAAGTGTGGGCGGGAAGCAGCCGAGCTGTTCCAAGTCCCAAGCAAGTCTGTGTGCTACAATTTTCTCCAGTAGCTTGCCAACAGTATTCTGCATCGTAATGATTCTGTAGCCGCTTATCTTGGAGTGGTCTTTGTTCGGTTTTGGCAGCGGCAGCAAGTAGCTGTGTAGCCATTCTTCTTTGACCTGACCCCTCTGGATACTGGTGTTGAATTCTCTGCCAGTTCTTCCATGTCATCATCTGATATCACCATTAGGTCACCATATCGGATGCCGTCTGGGCCTGGGGCGGTGTTAGGTGATTTCTTGAGCATCGCACGCAATATGTCAACTGTGATTGTCCATTCTTCGTCTGTCTCGACCCCCTCGCACAACTGAGAGAGTGTTGTTGTGGTCCTCTGTCTGGTGGGCTCGTCTTTCTGGTCAGTCTGTTCTATGTAGCGTGCAAGAAGGGCCTTACCTTTATCCGCATCCGACTTTTTCCATGCGAGGTCTGTGCCTTGAAAGTCTGGAATACCCCTACGTTGTGCAGCACCGTTCATGCTCTTGTGGAGGCGCCAGAATGTCGTAAGAGATTGCTCGGAGCACACCTTCCTGCAGAACTCGTCCCATTTGTAGGCCTTGGCATGTTTGTCGCAGGATTTGAATAAAGTCGTCGTCCTAACGACCTCAGTCTTCAGGTTCGCCAACTCAACCTGTGGCATGTTAGCCTTTCTGGCCTTTTGCCAGTCTTTGACAGCCTGCCTCTTTCCCAGCCACACCTTCTCGACCTCTCCATTCCACCATGGTGGCTGAAGCCATCTTTCTTGTCTCCTACGGGAGGAAGTTAGTTTCCTTCTTCTGATCTTGCTTATGGCGTCTTGACCAGTGGTGTCGTACGGGAAGGCATTGGTCTTGTTTCTTTGACTCATGGCCCCGTCTTTCTTGATCAGGATGACACAAGGGTAGTGACCTTCCCATCATTCAGACAGATTAGGGCAGGAGATGCCAGGGCGTCCTCCAAATCTTCTCCCTGTCTATTGGTGATGCAATTCCCCCATTGATTGCCTCTGGCATTGAAGTCCCCGCAGTAGATGATATGCCTTTCATCCATATCGAATTGTTTATTTATTCCAATACATCGTAGAATATCAAGTGACCATCGATCATACAAAATAGGTGTTGTTGACTTCAAACTCCGATGGTAACTGTCTATATCTAACCCCGCGTCACAGCTTGAGCGTTCCTAGTTACCTTTCAACGGGATGCTCAACCGTGCCTAGTCTTTTGCACACCACCTATTAACCCACTAACAGAGATGGTGCTCTGTTACATTCCTCCCTATCTTTAACAAGACTTTTCCCGTAAAGTCTAAATCCCTAATCTACTTATTCTACCTATTCTTTCCCTCACTAAAATCTTAGCTCCAATGTTATTTTTCCAACCCATCTTAAACCAGCTCCCTCTTAACCAGTGAGCTTTATTTCTTACCTTTTCTACTCCTTCGAGTCCACTTCTCCGCTTATCCCTTATAGCCAACTGCTATGCCCTCAACCAAATCTTATACTTCCTCCGTTATTTACTGTGACTTTATACTTCTTCTTCTCTTCCACAAGTCACAAGCGATCCGCTCAAACCTTAATTTTACTTTTCATCTCGTACATACATATAAACATCTGATCTCAACCATAAAAATTCAAAACGCCACACTCTTCTGAAAATGTCGTCATCACCAACAGGTCTACACCACTAATCATTACCTCAGCACTACCAATTCTCTACATTCAACCAACTTGAAACCACTCGTACTAATCACACGATAGGAAGACAAAGAATCGGTGGCCACCGGAGAACCAAAGAACAAGAACTAAGAACTCTTCCTCACAAAACCATACTCACATTTACCCCCCCCCCCCCCCCCCCATGTCATCCTGAGACTTAAAAAAAAACAATTACATATCTCTCACAATTCAATTATACCACTTATTATGGCAATTTCATATCATATCTCCGAATCTCACCTAATTATTTAATCTCCCCAACATCAAACACCAAAAATATTATTCACCCCTAAATGTCTATTTATTACAGACAGTATTGACACTATGGGTCTGAACGTTACCACAAAACACATCCCGAGGGCCTAAATCAAAAGGTCCATTATGGGCCCTACCACTCAAAACTTCCTCTAATATAACCAAATCTCTGATCCTTACATACATCAGGGATACTTCGTATCAGGTTCCCTATTAATCTCACTGAAAGCCTCAGCAACTCACTACTACTAATAATGTCCATTTGTTATGGGCAATACTTCCTAAGCTTCAGGTTTCAAGCATGGCGACGGACGGTCGTGTTGTTTTGTGTTCGTTAACTTTTTCGCGTAGGGGATGGATTTATTCATCTCTTGCGTGTAATTGGTGTTAGTTAGTTAGTTAGTTAGTCGACAGATCATCCTCATTGCACATCGAACCATTCAGTCCATAAGTGCTCGGATCCCCTTCTCAGCAAATCCCGCAGCGTGTAGCGGCTAACGACGCCAGTTCTGTGTTGGTTTATCAATCTTCTTTGGCTTCCTGCGTAGTGTTCTTGTTTGGCCACACCTCTTTTAATTTGCTGCTCTCGCAGTCTGGCCATTGTTGTAGATTCACAGTCATCACTTGGTTCTCGCAAAAGTCTCACATCACGTAGAGCATTCAGAATGTCGGCCTGGTCCATGGCGAGTCCGCCCTCCACAGTATATGTAATTGGTGTGCCAGGATGTAAAACCAGGAGTTTCTACTCAAGATCTGCGCGGGTGCTACGGAGTTCGTGTATCGAGCGAAGCCTTCCTTGAGTGAATTTTCAGCAGCGTGTGTGGTTCTCAGCAGTCTGTGTTTACGTTTTTTCAACATGGCGGAACAACGTGTGTTTTCCGAGGGTTCAGCAGTCAACATAACGAAGCGGCGTGGTAGCCGCGCAGGGAGGAAGAAACAAGGTAAGCGCGGTGGTTTGAGACGGTTTAGACTAAAGTGTCACCGTCTAGGACTCAGGAACATCCGTATTCTATATTGGAACTGTGCCAGTGTAAAACAACGGGGCTCTATTTTAGAAACCCTAGTTTACAGGAACGACATTGTAGCACTCCAGGAGACGAGACTGGGCGATCAGCCACTCCGAATTGCCGGCTTCAAATGTTTCTACAACAGACGACATCTGGGAACGGCGATTCTCGTTCGCGACAGCATGGTGGCGTCAGAGCTAGACATGTCCAGTTGGGACAGTGACGATATACAAATACAGGCGTTGAGAGTTCATTCCAGTATACCATTCGTGTTGGTTAATGTTTATGCCCGCAATGCGAGTGTGGACGCACAGAAGTGGTAGTGCTTAAGTGGCATATTAGGCCACGAGAGAAATGTTATTTTCTGTGGTGACTTCAACGCTAAAGGCAGATCATGGGGAAACACTTCCTCCAATACACAAGGGGAGGAGCTCGAGACTGCACTGGAAACCATCGACCTGGTTTGTATCAACAGTGGCTGTGTCACCAGGACAGCAAGCCGTCCAGGCGATGAGGACAGTGCTATTGATCTGGCGCTAGTTTCACCTTTACTCACTACAGTGTGTAGATGGGGTGTCCTAGGACACCATGGCAGCGACCACCACCCTTGCAGCATATTGGTGGAGAAAGGCAGAACCAGGCAGCACAAGCTAAAGGTAAAGACGTTCCAGTATGACAGTACAGGGCAAGATGTGGTGAGTAAAATAAGACGTGACAAGCGCAGAACGTTTCAGGGCAGGAAAAAAAGCTGGGAGCAGCCACCGTGGTGGAGTTTCGAGGTGGAGAAGGCTTGGGTGGATAAGCGTAGTGCTGTAAGGAGATGGCAAAATGCCAAGAAGAACAGAGCTGGTCATCCTAGTCCCTGCTTGCACTTAGAAAGAGAGATGCACACAAAAGTAAGCTATTTCAAAAAACTGGTCACGGTGGTTAAAAGCGAAAAATGGGCAGAGGTGTGTCAAAGAGTAAGCACAGACAAGTCACTGAAATTGTTCTGGCGACTACATAAAAGCATGAGTGGTGTAGTCAAGAATAAGAGCATTTCTGACTTCCAAGGTGCTGACCTCATCTGGCAGAGGACTGACGAGGACAAGGGCAAAGCCCTCTTTGAACGCTACCTTGAGCAGAGCAACCAGACAGACATGGGAGGTCGAAATCTGGCCAAGGAGGTCACCTCAGACAGATGCAAGGCCCAGAACACTTCGGATGAAGACACAGTGACAGTGAAAGAAATCAAGGCTGTGCTTCGACGATCAAAAAACAGTGCTCCAGGTCCTGATGGCATAAGATACGACGACATAAATAGGTGTACCGACAATGAGCTAGAGAAACTAGCAGACATGTACAACAACAGTATAGGGAGTGCTAGCATCAAGGAGGAATGGTTACACAGCTATTTGATTCCCTTGCCGAAGCCTGACAAAGACCACAAAAAAATTCAGGGATATCGAATTATAACCATGCAGAATACAATAGGCAAGCTGCTGGAGAAGGTAATTGCCAGGAAAATATCAAGCCAACTAGAGAGGCAAGGTGTTTTCCCACCTACCCTGGGTGGGTACCGTCCAAAAAGAGAAACCTGGACCAATGCAGCAGTCTTTGCCCATGATGTCTATGAAGGTTTCCACTCAGGCACTGAAACCGTTGCTGCAGCGATTGATCTTGAGGACGCATACAACAGAGTACCACTGGATTTTTTAATGTTTCAGCTTCTTGAACTAAACGTAAGTCCATTCCTCCTTAGTTGGATCGCTGCAGCCCTCTTCCAACGGAAAGTAGTTTTTAGATGTGGCAGTTGGACTTCGGAACCAACAACAATATATCCTGGCCTACCACAGGGATCACCATTATCTCCGGTACTGTTCAACGCCTACACAGTGAGAATCACCAGTGAGCAGATCACTGGACCTGGCAGGACATTGTCATATGCCGATGATGTTTTAGTGTATCGTCAGGGTAAGGATAGAGAGGAGGTTGCTGGGGAACTACAAACCGAACTCAATCGCATAAGTACTTGGTGTGATGAAGCTGGGGCAATGGTCAACCCAACAAAGGCAACAGTGACTTGGTTCTCGTTGAATAATCATATTGTCAACAATCCAACACCAACTGTAATGCTGTGTTCAGAGACGGTGGAAAGAACGCAGGCAATGAATTACCTGGGGATACGGTTTGATCGAAGCCTTGCTTATAATGTGCACATAGACCAGGTGATAACAAAGGCCAAGCGGGGTTTGGCAGCGATGCGGGTGATGGCGGCAGCAAACTGTGAGCAGCGCCATCTATGTCTTCTGTACGAGGGGCTGGTCATGTCTGTTTTGGAGTATGCAATGGCAATCTTGACTCTCAGCCATAAGCAGATAGAAAGGATGGAAAGGATACAGAATGAAGCTATGCGCATTATTCTTGGATGTACAAGAGATACAGCATGCAGGGCGATGCGCTACCTTCTTGATTTTCCAACCATTGAAGAGAGAATACAAGTTTGCAGGGCACGCGCCTACCTCAGAATTAACGCAAACACACAACATCCACTGCATAGTGAAATTAGGAAGGTGAAGGGCAGCAGGTTAAAAAGAGGACGGTCGTGGATGGGTCAAGCCGAAGACATTCTTCAACAGGTGTGTTCACTTGAGGACTTAGAACCTGGCGAGGAGTGGGTGCAAGTGCCAACAGACTTCTGCACATCCTTTTCAGTTTGCATCCAACTAGATAGAAAATGCAGACAAGAAAATCCGGCTGCTGTTGAGGCTGAAGTACAAGCGTTGATTTTCGAGAATTCGCTAGACGGTGACGCGGTCATCTACACAGATGGGTCGGTCGTCCGACATGTGAGAAGCTCATGGGCCTTTACAGCTCGGGCCGGAGGGAGAATTGTGAAGGAGGACTCTGGTGCTTTCACTGAAACCACAAGTAGCCTGACCATGGAAGTCATGGCAGTAAGTAAAGCAATAACATGGCTCGAGACACAGACATTCACTAGGGCTTGTTTCCTTAGCGACTCAATGAACATGATCAAGAGGATAGAGGAGGGGTCGATCCGAAGAGAATGGTTGCTGCCTCTGAAGCGGTCTCGGCTGGCAAAGATTAGTTTCATCTTCGTGCCAGGGCATGCGGGAGTACAAGGAAATGAGCGGGCTGACAAGCTCGCAGGTGAGGCTACTGTGGAGGGCGGACGCGCCATGGACCAGGCTGACATTCTGAATGCTCTACGTGATGTGAGACTTTTGCGAGAACCAAGTGATGACTGTGAATCTACAACAATGGCCAGACTGCTAGAGCAGCAAATTAAAAGAGGGGTGGCCAAACAAGAACGCTACGCAGGAAGCCAAAGAAGATTGATAAACCAACACAGAACTGGCGTCGTTAGCCGCTACACGTTGCAGAATTTGCTGAGGAGGGGATCCGAGCACTTATGGACTGAATGGTTCGATGTGCAACGAGGATGATCTGTCGACTAACTAACTAACTAACTAACTAATACTTCCTAAAACCTCCACTTGTCACTTCATGCCGTTATCAACAGCAACCAAAATACCGCCAATGAACTCATGTCTGTGACCTTCTAAGCTATCTACCCCATCATATCTCTGTCTATCTATTATAGACATTCCCATACTTTTACTTTATGGCTTTTAAGTCAGGTCCATATGCTGTAACCCAAAAATTAATATCGCTGTTCACTTACTGTAAACTTAACTTCTACTCTTTGTCATTCATCTCATCCCATGCTGCAATCACAGCACGAACAATAACATTCGTGGTTCATATATTATTAATCCTGCCCCCATGGCTCTCAGTCCATGTTTATCGTTGCTGATAACTACAGCCATTACCCTTCATGATTCACTATTCATCATTTAATCCCCCAACTATTGTCCACAATATATGATTGCTCTTCGGACTAAAACATGGCATTCAATTCATGTTTTTCTCCTTACCATATTTTCTGAACGTAACCATGTATCCAGAACTCCCAAGGACCCATTAATAAGTCTCTCTCTTTAATATGGACCTGTTTAATTTTCCAACTCCCCACAACTGAACGTCAAACGAAAACTAATTTAAACATAGTCAGGGCAACTCAATAAGTAACATCATTATAACTTTTGCAATTGAAAATAACCAACTAAGGTATATATAACTTAAATAAAACTACAATTCATAATTAACTGGAGTCAAGACAAATCAAAAATAGAACAACAATATCACCCCCCCCTTTTTTTTCACCATGCTGTCATATATCCCCACATTTTCAAAATAAATATATATAGTGAAATAATAATCAAATTCACATAGAAATCAACTACTCATTGTAACTAAACAACATTGGTCTCTTATACGGACCAATGTAATACATATCTATTCAGTACAATGAACACAAGTCATGCCTATTCCGTTATTCTTATAACAGAAAAAACAACAACTCAATGCTAGGCATTAACCCCAATATATATATATATATATATATATATATATATATATATATATATATATATATATATATATATATATATATATATATATATATATATATATATATATATATATATATATATATGTTACCTACAGACTATATTCTCATCATAACGCAGAACAATATCTGTTCCCCTCAACCAAAAGTCATTAATCAACAAATGACCGTACTTTTTCTGGAAGTCAAGCATTGATTATCTCCCTTCACAACATTCCATCTTTCACGAAACTATCCCACTGTGACACTACTGCACTTGACATACTAACTAAACAATTACTATAAACTACAGCTTAAATTGCTCCGTTTACAAACTATCTCAGCACACCACAACTCATCTACTCACCAAGGAAAACTGCAAATCAGCACACCTATTTTTTTTAACCTAATTGTTTCCCTTGAATTTGATTTGTACCAACATTCATCCCGTTTACCACGGTGTCTCCACAATGCTACAACCACCAACGAATGTCTGTTTACTATAGACTTCACCAACACATCTAGCTACTAGATTTGTCAAAAACTAATTCTACTTTTAAGTCTCTCGTCCACCCGACGCAACCAACATTTCATTCTCCTGCATCACTAATTTCCAACATCTCACCACAACAACTCTAAGCTATCCTCAACTCTCTCTTAACTTCGTTCTCACACCGCGATGGTAGTCAAGCCAGTCACACTTATCGGAACACGTTCTACAGTGTTCTACTTATAATACTCTGATATTCAGCTGGTTAATCACGTTCTCTCCTTCCTCTGCTTACATCGCTCATCTCTCATCCCCCACCACTACTCAGGGTTACTCACGTTTATCGGGATCCTTTCAGAAACTAACCAAAACCGCATACGACTAATGGGTATCTCTTTACAACAAACCTCACTCCGATTGGGCATACAAATCATATCTTCACCCATTTCCCTGTATCAGGCATTCTTGCTTCGACCTGTCTCTGCCAACGATACTGAGTCTGTTTTATGAAACGACATCCAAAACGTTAATTCTCTTTCTGTCACCCTGTCATAGAATTTTCATTAATTCTGTCTAACAGCACATATTCCAAACGAAAGACATCGCAAATTTCCAATCTTCTTTTTACCTCCCAACTTTCGCATACTCACTTACTCTATTCTCTACGAAATTACCGGTATGCTTTATCAGCGTCACCAGTCAACAACTCTTCTCATATTCGCACGGCAGTCGTACTTTATGCTTGCTCAGACAGTGACACAATCTGCCTTCACACCGTTTCAAGTCTAAAATATGCCAAGTACCCCGTACATGCATGCGCTACTAACACATGTTTGTCTACACTTTTACACACGCAAGGACAACGCATAACTAGACGAATCACTCCAATACTCAACAGGATTTCTACAATTCAACTGCTTTTCTTATTTCCCCTTTTCTCAATCATTCACTCCCTTTCAAAAACTCAGAGCCTATCCTGTTCAATCAATACATCAACTCTAACAAGCAACATTTCTAACCAGCCTATATCTCTCCATGTCAGTTTTACGTTATGTCAACTGTTCCAGTACACCTCACTCAACACAAACATTCCACATTTTACACTCTAACTCGTCTATTCTCTAATCATCACAAGCAAACACAAAATATGCACGCATGACACTCTCTAATTTCTCTACAGCAACTGCTCTGTCATTCAACCTCTCACCTCCTCTAAAACACAGTCAGACATACTCAACGTGCTACACCGTCAACCTCTGCCTTAGACACGTGCATATCATGTGCATCCTCTGGGTGTTTCTTACACAATTTCTCACTTCACACATTTATGAAGTATATCTCGCTCTGTTATTACTAAGAGCCTGACCTCTTTCTATCCTCGCATTCTAATTAGACGGTGTTTCAAAACTTCACTCTTCACTCTCTAATCAGCACGACTAACACAGAACTGCCTACACGTCTACGCACGCAAGGATCACGCATGACCAACCAATTCACTTCAACACCCAACGTCCTATCTCCTAGGAACTACGATCAACCACGCTCAACGCACCATAAAGCACAGCACTTCATCAACTTCTCTTTTTACTCGCACATATCATGCTCGTCCAGACAACGCATAAAAAATCATTCACTTCTCCTCAATCTCTTACAACAATAATTTACTTCTTCGCGCTATTCTCAGGCTATAACATCCGCACTACCCAATCGGTGACTATTCTATGACTCCTTTATACCCCAAGACAACCTATGCAATACAAGACAATACTACATCAGTTCTCAACATCACACATCACTTGCAGTGATTCTTCACCGTTTTCCACTTTAATCCTCTCCACAGCAACACAACATTTGAGCCGGTATAAGCCTCATCATACTTGAATTACCCCAAGCAAGCAAATACTTAAACCTTCACGTAGCTTTGTCCAGCGACGCTTCAGCCTTCTGCTGTTTTTGTGTTCTACTTTCTACTAGACAAACATCTTTCTTTTTGAGAGTATCTTTTTCTCTCTCTCTTGGTATTCGTCTCCTAGCCTTCGCTACTTTTCTGCCATATATACTGGTATCTTGTTCCAAAGAGTCACTAACTAAAAATTTGCCTGCTTGTCTACCACCAACCATACCGTACGAGGAAACATCTCCCTTCGAGTCAGGATCTGCTCGTAGTACAATCCTCCCGTTCTTATTCATTCCTTTTAAATCCCTGTCGGGTGTACATTCTATACCAAAATCTGCGAGGTCTGAAAATTCTGATTGTAGAGACGACTCAGATTCTTCGGTTCCACACCCATGATTATATATGAGCAAACTTTTTCCATTTCTGGTCCTAACACTCTTTCTAATTTTCTTTCTGCTGTCTTTTGTCTTGGGTTGTCTAACCTCTGTATCGGTGTCTCTCTTTGTCACCTTCAACTCAGTTGGTTTTGATTGAGTTTTTCTTTCTACTTTATCAATCGGTGTCTGAGTACTCTTCTCCACACTACTGACTGTCTGCGTCTGTGCCTCTCTTTCTTGTCTGACACTAAAGACTGAAGATACCTCCTGACTACCCAAAATCTTGTCTGTGTTTCCTTCTCTGTTACTCAACCTTGCAACGGAATATCGCAACTGTCTAATCTGTAACCAGTTTTCTCGTAAAGCTCTTGCGTTTTCACTATTTGAAGGCCAAGACCACTGTTTCTTATACAAATTCCTTTTCTGGCCATTACCAATTCCTAAATTTTTGTTTTGATTCACTACATATCGCTGTGTCTCCTTCTTATCTGCTTTCATATTTATATAGCTAATAACTTTAGAATTGTAACCACACTGGTTATCATTCCTATTGACCGACTGCCATCTATTGGGCTTGTCTACAGCATAATATCTCATAGCTGTCTCGTGCTCCGTTCGTTCAAGCGTCTGTCTCTTTATTACTTTTATTATAGACGAAATTCTATCTACGTCCATTTTTAAGCTGTCCATCAACTCTGTCACACGTCCTAACTTCCTATAAAAGACTTCCATAGTAGCTCACCAAGCCTTTATGATATAAGCTCTGTTATTTTACATACGTAGCAACTAGCCTGTATATGGCTCTTCTATAAAACCTGTGTCAACAAAATCTCTTCCTCTGCCATGCTGAAATATTTTTGTTATACAACTTATATAAACAAATTCACAATTATAATATAGTTAATAGTTATCAATAAGTATACAACAACTGCAGGCGTATTTGAACTAGACAAGGGACGTAAGCATTTGTTTTTCGTCCTATAAAAATCAAGTGTTCTAATTAATTAATTAATTTTACTTAACACACAATGTTATGTTATATTAGTTAAATCAATTTCACTTATTATAACGCTATATTAGCTTAATCAATTACCTTAAATCAATTTCTTAAATACCGTTCATTGATATATCGTCCACGAGTCCACAATGAAAGTCCAAATGTGCCAACCGGTGATTATTCTTGATAGTCAGACTTCATACATGCTTCATAGAAAAACGAGCGTGTTGTCTTCTTCGGTTCCATCACAGGGAAAGGAAAAAACTTCTGGACTCTTCATTTCACCCATGGGCGGGCACCTCGTATTTATGGCTTCTTTTCACCCCTAGGCGGGCACGTCTGAGTTGAAAAACGTTTCCGGAGCAATTTATCAGGCAAGTAAAACGAGTGGATGCTCAGGTTTGAGAGGCGTTAAAATAGTCAAAAACTTCCTCCATCCTGGGCCATATTTAGCAAAATGTTTGAGTTGTATTAAGCAAGTAAGCTCCGGTAAGCAAGACTAGCAATGACCTCACTTCAGGCAGCTCAAGGACAACGGCTAGGTCACTCCAGGACACGATGATGGCAATTCTGACAAACAGCCCAATTACACGATGGTAGCTCTGTCCAGCAGTTCATGATAGGATGTATGGCGGCTCCAACAACCAGCCTCAGTAAAACGATTTGCGGTGGTGAAAATATGGGTTGCAACCTTTGACAAGGCCTGGATCACTTGACTGCGGCTTCTGACAAAGATTCACTCAGTCAGCAAAACTCGATAGGACTTTATTGGAACGATATGGCCAGAAAAACATCTGTTGTGGTAACGTGTTTGTTGTAGCAACGCCAAGCAACTTGAAAAGGCGTTCAACAAAAGTCCTCCGCTGTGCCGTATACTTTTGTAGTACTTCACGCTGTGTCCTCGACAAGGCAAGTTCTGAGAGTCGGGATCACGGCACCAATTCTGCTATATAACAGTGTTGGTACATTTTATAGCAGAGACAATACGTTGGCTGGGTTTTTCAATTGTTTATTTATTCCAATACATCGTAGAATATCAAGTGACCATCGATCATACAAAATAGGTGTTGTTGACTTCAAACTCCGATGGTAACTGTCTATATCTAACCCCGCGTCACAGCTTGAGCGTCCCTAGTTACCTTTCAACGGGATGCTCAACCGTGCCTAGTCTTTTGCACACCACCTATTAACCCACTAACAGAGATGGTGCTCTGTTACAATACCCCTATAGTTGTTGCAGTCGCTCCGATCGCCCTTGTTCTTGTAGGCCTACAGTGTTATGATGCTTGAATTTTTGAAATCCCGTGGGACTTGTCCTTCTCGCCAGCATAGCTCTATTAGCTGGTGGATCTGTAGAGTGAGTGTGTCTTGCCCACTCATGATAACCTCTATTGGAATCCCATCCTTACCTGGAGCCTTGCCAGATGAAAGTTCATTTATAGCACACTTAACTTCTGTTATGATGGGAAGTGTGTTCAGGTGGTCAAGAGTTGGTAGAGCCTCTATGGCGTTGAGAGCATCGTCCGCTAGTTTGGTCTCACTTGAGTAAAGCTCTAAATAGTGCTATACCCATCTGTTCATAATTGTTCATTACAATTGTTCATTATAATTGTTCATTATAATTGTTTAACTATAATTGTTCACTATATATGTGTGTGCGTATGGGAGCGCGCGCGCGTGCGAGAGAGAGAGAGAGAGAGAGAGAGAGAGAGAGAGAGAGAGAGAGAGAGAGAAAGTGGGTGTCAGAGAGAGGGAAAGAGTGAATGTGTGTGTGCGCACGTGCATGCGTGTGTGTGGAGAGAGTGATTGAGAGAGAAATGGTGGGGAAATGTGTCAGTGCATGCATTCGTACGTGTATGTGTGAGAGTGAGTGAGGGAGTGTGTGCGTGCGTGCATGCGTTCATGCGTACATGTATGTGTGAGAGCGTGTGATTGAGAGAGTGAGTGTGTGTGTGTGATGAATTGTGTGTGAGAGAGTGAGACAGTGGGAGAGTTGATGTGTTAGTGTGTGTGTGTGAGCGCGCATGCGTGTGAGTGTGTGTATATGAAAGAATACAGAGAGAGAGAGAGAGAGAGAGAGAGAGAGAGAGAGAGAGAGAGAGAGAGAGAGAGAGAGAGAGAGCTGAGCAGATGCATGTCATGTAACACGCATGTTATGTAACACGCGAATCCATATGTTTGTGTATTCTCATCTGTCATATTATCAGTTAAATACCATTTGATTTTATCATGCATAATATAAACTCATGTTCATTACTGTAGTTTGAGTAAGAGAGTCAGTGAGTGTGAATGAGAGTCAGAATGAGTGAGCGTGAGAGTGAATGAGTGAGTGTGAGAGTGAATGAGTGAGCGGGAGAGTGAATGAGTGAGCGTGAGAGTGAATGAGTGAGCGGGAGAGAGAATGAGTGAGTGTGAGAGTGAATGAGTGAGCGGGAGAGGGAATGAGTTAGCGTGAGGGTGAATGAGTGAGCGTGAGAGTGAATGAGTGAGCGTGAGAGTGAATGAGTGAGCGCGCGCGAGAGAGAGAGAGAGAGAGAGTGTGTGTATGTGTGTGTTTGTGTCACTATTTTTACGTCACATACTTTTTATGTACACATTTTTCTCCTTGTTTAACATTTTTATGAAACTGCTCATGACAAGTGTCAGTGTATGTGTGTGAGTAAAGTGTGGGAGTTTGTTCATACTAGTTTCAATGCTAACGTGAGACATTTTGTATGTGTCTAGATGTGAGGAGGTGTGAGTGTGTGTGGAGGATGTGTGTGAGTGTGGGGATATGTGTGGGTGGGGGATGTGTGGGTGGGGGTATGCGTTTGGATGGGTTAGGGTGTGTGGGTGTTGGTGGGTAGTGATATTTGTGGGTGTTGGTGGGATGTGTGGATGGATGTGTGGGGTTGAAAGTAGGGGTGTGGGAATGGGTGTGGGGGATGTGTATATGGGTGGAGGATATGTTTATGTGGGTGGAGATGTGTGGATGGTTTGAGGAAGTATTTGTGGGTGGCGGGGTTGTGTGGGTAGGGGATTGTGTTGGGTGGATTGGGGATGCAAGGGCGGGTGGGGAGAAGTCTATGGTGTGTGGGTTCGAGATATGTATGCCGTGTGTTGGTGGGGGATGTGTGCATGATGTGTGGGTGGAGGGTATGTTTGTGGTGGTATGGGTGAGGATATGTGTGTGGGTGGAGGATAGTGGGTGGTGTGGGGGATGTGTGTGATGGGTGCGATGAATGTGTGTATGGGTGGGGGTGAGTAGGGGATGTGTGGGGTTGGGGGAAGTATGTGGGGGTGTGTGGGTGGGAGATGTGTGCGTGGATGGGGAATGAGTGGGTGAGGGTGTGTGAGTGGCTTAGGGATGTGTAGGTGGGTGAGGGAGTTGTATGCGTCGGGGTGGGATGTGTGAGTGGGTGGAGGATGTGTGTAGGTAGGGATATTGTGATCGAGAGATGTTTGGTTGGGGGTGGGTGGGTGGGTGGGGGTGTGGGTGCGTAGTGGAGGATGTATGCGTGAGTGAGTGTATGTTGGTGGACGGGTAGGGAATGCATGTGTGGGTGGGGAGAGGTGTGTAGGTGTGTTGGTTGGGGATATTGTGTGGGTGAGGTATGTGTTTTTTTGGTGGTGTGTGAGTGGGGGTATGTGGGGTGGATGGGTAAGGGAAGGGTATCTGTGTGGGTGTGGGTGGGATTATTGTGTGGTATCTGGGTGGGGGATATGTGTGTGGTATGTAAGTGGGGATGTGTTGGTGAGGGATATGTGTGTGTGTGGTGCATGGGTTGGGAATATTGCTTGGTAGGGGGTGTATGTGATGTGCGGGTGGGGGATTCTGTGGTGAGGGATTGGGTTAAGGCACGTGTGGGTGGGTGGAAGTTGTATGTGTGGGTGGTGGGTGTGCGTGAGTGGTTTGGGATGTATGGGTGGTTAGAGAGATGTGTGTGTGTGTGTGTGGGGGGGGGTAGGGACATGTCAGTTGGTGGGGATGTGTGTGTATGGTTTGGGGATGTGTGAGTGGATGTGCGATGTGTGTGTTGGTGGGATGTGTGGGTTAGTGGGGGAATGTTTGTGGGTGGCGAGTGTGTTTTGGTTGGGGGATCAGGTGAGGGCAGTGTGTGTGGGTGGGGGATGTGCGCGAGGGGGATGGGTCGGTTGGTGGGGTATGTAAGTGTCCCTGGTGTGCGTGTGTGTGGGTAGGTGGGAGTGTGTGTGTGTGTGTGGGGTGATGTATGGATAAGTGGGAGATGGGCCTCATAACATGGTAATAAGCCGTGTTTATGTTTACAACATTCATTTCACAATGTTTATTTTTCTTCCTATGTTAATGTATAATGCTCTTGATGAATGAAAGACGAGTGATTGGAAGGGCCGAATTTAAGACGGGCCTGCGCGCCCAATTTGTGACCCTAATAAAGTTGATTTGATTTGATTTGATTTGATTTGTCCATCTGCTGTTTCTTATCAGTTATGATTTCTCTTGTCAAGGTTTTCAATGGTGCACTTCTTTTGATCATTGGACCACAGGCTTTCTTTATTCCTTCATACATGCTTCTGATGTTTCCTTGATCACTTGCGATTTGAATAGACTCACATAACTTGATCCAATAATCATTTGCACACTGCCTGCCAGCCTTTTGTAATCCTCTTCCTAGCTTGCTTTAGCTCAGGGACGCAGAGGTGTTTCCAAGGCACCAGGGCCGGGTTATATACTGGCCAAGACCTATTGACGCGTCCTCGTCGAGCGTCCTGGGCAACAGGTCCCTTCGGGGTCCTGGCAAAAGTCAATAGGATCGCCGATTCCTCCGAAGTCGGAGAGTGTCTGCCTGTACGGCGAGGAACCACCAGTTTGCACACCAATAAGCCAGACATGGGACAACGGATACTCACGCAAACCTCAGGAAGTATGACATCACACTGATGTTGGATAACAGGATGCCTTCATCCGACATACAGGACCTCGCGTTGGAGCTCAAGCCAACGAACACAAGCAAGCAAGCAAGCTTTAGCTCATTCAGAGTGTTACGCATTGGTCTTTCCTTGTTTCTTAAGAGAGCTATCTTCTTCTTATCAATCAAGGGCTGCAGAGTCTGGCTGTTTGCCGCAAACCAGTCCTGCCTCTGATGATCCACAGTGCCGTAAACCCCTACAGCAGTTTTATAAAGAGTTTCCTTAAGTTGACCCCACTTTTCAAATAATGTGCAATTTTCTGGTGTATCAGTGTAAGCGTCTTCAAGTTGCTGTTGAAAGTGAAAGCACTTATCAGGATCATGAGTGTTAATAGTATTAATCATGGGGCCGTATTTGTGTTTAGCTGTGTAGATTCTCTTTGGTCTCAGTCTAACACTCGCAACAACCAAAGAATGATACGTATCACAGTCAGCACTGTGGTAACTTCGAGTCAATGATATATGGTTCAGATGTTGTCTCCGTGAGATGATGAAGTCCAGCTGGTGCCAATGGCCGGATCTTGAATGTTTCCAAGTGACCGTCTGCAGCTCTTTTGTTTTAAAAAAAAGGAGTTTGTAATACATAGGTCATTTCTAGTGCAATGCTCCAGCAGCCTTTGCCCATTTTCATTCATGCGACCGATGTTGTATTTTCCAAGGCACACTGGCCATGAACTCGAGTCCTTGCCCACACGAGCATTGAAATCACCAAGCATATATACCATGGCTGAGCGCGGAGGAAAAAATCGAATGGCAGCAGAAGCTCGAACTCGAAGAAGAAAAAAGACACAAGGAGGAAAATGGAAACGTCGAAAAGCTCCTACAGAAACTACACAAAAGGGGAGTCAAAAAGACTAAATAAAAAGTCCTTATAAGGGCTGCAGCCAATCAAGCCAGACGAGCCAGGAGCCTACACCAACAAAGAAAACCACAAGAACAGACGAGCACAAAGGATAGCCGCCGACCGATCCCCCCAGCTGACGTCACAGACACAAACCAACATAATCAGTCCGAAATAGGACTCACAAGACAAGAATTAGGGTGAATAAACCCACAAAAACCACGGACCTTAACAATAACCACAGCTGAAAACGCAGGTTGAACGAGGCCGAATTTGGAATTTTTGTTTTGAAAATTGGAATTGGACATGGTCGCAAGCCTGAGACAGGAAGGATATATAGTCAGGCTATTCGCCGTGGAGATAGGCACAAGAGACCGTGTTACCAACTCCGCATACAACGTGGTGAAACAACAAGGTGTACAGGGACAAGCAAGAACACGGGAACTTAAAAGACTGGGCGAGGCAGCGGAGGAGACCTCGAGCAGGGTGGGACAAGGGTACGCAGTGAATAGTTCAACTTTTCCACCAATGTGAGCCACCGTCTTTCAAGAAGAACAACAATCTCAATACACAAATCCTCTACAGAAGAATGCAACCTCACAATGAGACCGAAACAACAGCTAGTCTCGTTCGGACCCTGAAACCGTCCCAAAAGGGAAGAACATGACACCCAAACTGGGTGTTGCGATCAGATCGAAATGTCAGTCAAAGTAGAACCTCTGCAGCTAAGCGCCCGCAACGACCACTTGTGGTGGAGTAGCACGTCTTGCAAGGACCAGGTCCCGCAGCGATGGCGAGGGTCCAGGGGGAGGCCCAGGGGGGCCAAAGGGAGGTGCGGGGGTGCGACGGCCCCGGGCATCCAGCCGGGAGGGGGGCATCCAGTTAGGGAGAGGGGGCAGCACAGTGCAGTGGGAGGGGAGGAGGAATAAATTAAGGAAAGAACAATTTAGGGGCATACAATCAAGGGGTTGGCCCCGGGCATCAAAGAACCTCTGCACGCCACTGGTAACTACTAAGAAAACACTTTATAACACAATCTTCCTACCAACTCTATGCTACCAATGCCAAACCTGGACAATGACAGAAAAAGAGAAAAGAAAATCACAACAACAGAAATGAGATTCCTGAGAAGAATACTCAACGTATCAAGAAGAGATAAGATCAGAAATGAAGAAATCAGAACTAAAGTGGTGATTATAGCAGCGCTAGATTTTATTAGAAAGCAGCAAGTCAAATGGTTTGGCCATGCAAGTAGGTTACAAGTCAACAGCATACCACAACAAGCAATGATGTACAGACCAGATGGAACCAGAGGAAGAGGCCGACCACGTAAACGTTGGACGGAAGGAATAGCAGAGTCCATGGGAATATCGATATATGAAGCCCATAATCGGGCACTCTCGCGATGTTTATACTTCACCTCAACACCGCAAGGTGCAAGAGGAACCTGATGAGATGAGAGATCAAAGTTTGAGATGGGTGCTGTGAATTTTCTGTAAAGTTTGTGTGGCCATAGAAGGCCAGTAAAAAATTAGAAATTACTTCATGGGATAATAGTTACATTAAAAGTATACCTTTACAAATTAACGTAGGAATACAGAACTGAAAAATTGTTTATAAAATTTAATTAGCTAAAGATTCACAAAATATTTTACAAAATTCTAGTGTGTACTTTCTCGATATTATAAAATCTGACTTTAGATTTTAAGTTTTATTTGTAATAAAAAAATACAAGGGATTCGTTACTTAATTAACAATATTAGGGCTAACATATGATTTCTATTTAAAAATTCTAGTAGTTTCCCTTACAACAATATTAGATGATTATCCACCCATTCATCATGTGTCATGCCGGTAAGCGTGGGCGGTCATTATCTGCCATCTCACTCGATCACCAGAGTAGTAGATCAGCTCTGTGTTGTGTGTGTGTGTGTTTTATTTTTTTTTCTTTCATTTTTCTAGCTGGTAATTTCAGATCGTGTCGCGCTGGTTTTAACGTGTTAGTATGGGAGCCGGTCGTTCAGAAAGCAATGACAAACTACTGAACGTAAAAACTTGCGAAGACATCAACAACGCCAGTAAAATGCTGCTGTTGACTGCAACGTTCTGTAAGAGATGTAATAAATAAAATTTTGTTGCGTATCCCTTACAGGACGTTGCAGTCAACACCAGCATTTTCAACTGCTGTTGATGTACTAGGCAAGTGTTACGCTCAGTAGTTTGCCATTGCTTTCTGAACGACCGGCCCATATACCTTTTTCGAAAAAACCAGCACCACTGTGTTTCGAACCTGGGTATATGGGCTCACAAACTGCGTTCGCAAGCCCTTAGCCACAGAGACCAGTAAAGGATATGTAACTAACAACATCTGGTAGTTCCGCAGAATGGTTGAACAGAATCATTAATACGAAGAGACTAATCACAACATTTTGTGAATAGTACGAGAGTTTAATCACAAAAATGTGGGATTTGGCCAAGTGACGTACTTACGTTTTGACTACATTATTATTGTTTGTGAAATCATCGTTGAGTTCTTGGTAGTGTAGTGGTTAGTGTCTCTGCCTGTCACACAGGACACTGTGGTTCAACTCCCCGCCGGCATTTAAAAAAAAAAAATATTTTTGTTTTATAAAAAAAAATATTAAACATTACGAACTAAAATATAGAACTGAGAAACATTGAACCTTATAAACATAAAAACTGAGAAATATAGAATTGAGAAACTCGAAACTTGTAAATATAGTGTACTTTATGGATCTGCGAAAGCTGTCGGGGGAAGCCGGAGTGATCGAGTGTCGGAATCCATGAATTCAGTAGATGTCTTTGTTTAAACTGAATTTTATTTGTCAAATGAAATATCACTGTACGCAGAGTGTGTCCTTGTCGACAAATATCGTCTTTGTGAGGTTTGAAGAAAAATAACTTGCAAAAAAGACAGACAAGAGAGAATAATAGAGTCTTCTTCAAATTTGTAGTGAATAGGGACACGTATTATTCACAACAATTTGTGAATACGGGCTCCCTTATTAATAAGTGTAGAGATCAATCAAGGCATTACTATCAATCATGTTATTATGATATGTTAAATATGTCCTAAGCAACTAGAGAAACGCATGCGCAGTTGAATTGTATGATTTATTATTATAGGAGATATTTATTTTAAAGAAATAGGAGGGATGGTCAGAAAGTAATGAACCATTATATATATATATATATATATATATATATATATATTTTTTTTTTTTTTTTTTTTTTTTTTTTTTCCCGCGTTTCCATCCTGTTTCAGGATATTGCGGTCAACACCAGCATCTTTCAGCTGTATGTTGATTCCTAGGCTAGATTACGCTCATCAGCACGCCACGACTTTCTGAGCGACCGGCTCCATACTCTCATAAGTCACTTTTGCGATTCGAACCACTGCTAATTCTCGTCGCGTCACGTGACGAGAGTATTCGGGGTTAGCGGAGAAAGCTGCTAACCCCTCGGCCACGGAGCCGGTATATATATATATATATATATATATATATATATATATATATATATATATATATATATATATATAGAGAGAGAGAGAGAGAGAGAGAGAGAGAGAGAGAGAGAGACAGACAGACAGACAGACAGACACAGAGACAGAGACAGAGAGACAGACAGAGAGACAGAGAAAGGGGGAATGAGAGAAGAAGAGAACTATTTGTTCAAAATGAATTAAATTTACACTCAATATAAATGACATTTCCTCTAAACGTAATATTTGTCTAATTAAACACCATAAACATGCACGGCCTTTCGCCTGCGAGAAAAAAATAAGTGCATGCAGGCCTCGACCAGTGGCGTGCAAAGGGGGGTGCGGGGGTGCGACGGCCCCGAGCCTCCAGCCGGGAGAGGTACATCCAATTAGGGAGAGGGGGCTGCAAGGTGCAGTGGGAGGGGAGGAAGAATGAATTAGGGAAAGAACAATTTAGGGGCATCCAATCAAGAGGTTGACCCCGGGCATCAAAGAACCTCTGCACGCCACTGGGGAGGCCCAAGCCTTAATAGAATTAGCTCAGAGGAAGAGCTGACTTCCATTGGGAGCTTGTAGGAGGTTGGATCCCCAAGCCGTAAACGGGGCACAAAGAAGGCAACGCTGCTGCAACTACGTCTACTGACAGGGTCATAGCTACCAACCAAGACAGAGGCGTAGACTGCGGCAAACTGCCGGTGGAAAAAGGTGGCTTTCTCACGGTCAGATACGGTGCAGTGCCAATGTTAGTAAATGCGCTGGGTACCTAATGTTAATTCACTCCCCCCTCCCCCCCCCCCAACTCCCGAGGATGGGATGACCCCCGGACTGCCACACTTAGCGATGTCGACAAGGGAAACGTCTCAGTAAACACGCACAACACTAGAGTGTAAAGACGGTAAAGGGGCTGAAACATTTGGCAAGGGGTGACTGCTTCTGATGATCAGAAGCCTCGTATCGTGCTTGCTCCCCGGAGAAGTTTTTACCATAGAAATAACAATTGTTGCGGAACTCTTGAGGCAATGAAGATAGCAAATACACGGATTCAGAATTATTGACTGGCGTTCACAAAAGTAATAGAAATAAGCAGAGATTAGAGGGCAGACTAGACAACAGAAACTAAATGCTTTGGTTATGATTTAAAATCACATCCCTGGATGTGTATATTAGTTAGTTATTTAGTTAGTTAGTTAGTTAGTCAGTCAGTCAGTCAGTCAGTCAGTCAGTCAGTCAGTCAGTCAGTCAGTCAGTCAGTCAGTTAGTTAGTTAGTTAGGTAGTTTGTTTGTTAGTTTGTTGCGGTTTCAACTTCACAGCAACGGATCATCCCCTTTATGTTCAGTTCCTCTGCCAGTAAATACCACACAAAATGCCCCTTACTGCCCCATGTGAAAAGTGGAACAAACAGATGTATCGACAAACCAACAGCCCGCGCTGTATACTATGCATAATGCCGCCGCCAGAATGCCAACACAAAAGATAGCTCATCGTCGATGGAAGTGGCAGTCACTTGAAAACCAGCAGCCACACATTACTGTATAAGACAACCCAAATATTTCAGCGACCAGCCGCGCGTCATTTTTTTCTGAACATGCAGTTTACGCTAGAAACAACCGTTGATAGATGTAAATGCACTCCACACGAAATTTACAGCACATAGTGTCACTCCACGCCCTCAACTCAGTAGCAGGGCGACGGAACCATCAGGTTATATGTGTAATGGGACTTATATCCGGGATCTCCACGGGCACAACATTAACTTAGGGTATTTGAACAGCTTCAATGTGCTAGTTGCTGTTGTGGCTATTGCTACTGTGTGTGAATCACGTGGCTTATTATTATTGTTGTTGAATTCTCAGAGTAGTTGTTGCTGTTGTTGCCTTTGCTAATGCTGTTTGTGAATTATCTGGGTTGTTGTTGCTGTTTCTGAACCATCTTAGTTATTACTGTTGATGTTGCTGCTGATACTGCTTGTGAATTCTCTGGGTTATTCTTGTTGTTGCTGCTGCCACTACTGTTTGCGAATTCTCTGTGTTGTTATTGCTGTTCTTTGTGAACCTTTAGATTTTTGTTATAGCAGCTTCTGACACTGATGTTTGTGATTCCTATGGGTCGTTCTTGTTGCGGATACTGCTGCTTTTTCTGGATCCTCAGTGTTGTTAATACAGCTGCTGTTTCTGAATTCTCAGTCATGTTGTTGCTATTGTTGCTGATTATGAGTTCTGGGGGTTGTTGTCGCCGTCACAGATGTGCTGCTCCTATTTCTGAATCTTCTGAATTGTTGGCAGTGGTGGTAATTGTTTGTTGGCAGTGGTGGTAATCGATGTTGGCAGTGGTGGTAATTGTTTGTTGGCAGTGGTGGTAATCAATGTTGGCAGTGGTGGTAATTGTTTGTTGGCAGTGGTGGTAATCGATGTTGGCAGTGGTGGTAATTGTTTGTTGGCAGTGGTGGTAATCGATGTTGGCAGTGGTGGTAATTGTTTGTTGGCAGTGGTGGTAATCAATGTTGGCAGTGGTGGTAATTGTTTGTTGGCAGTGGTGGTAATCGATGTTGGCAGTGGTGGTAATTGTTTGTTGGCAGTGGTGGTAATTGATGTTGGCAGTGGTGGTAATTGTTTGTTGGCAGTGGTGGTAATCAATGTTGGCAGTGGTGGTAATTGATGTTGGCAGTGGTGGTAATTGTTTGTTGGCAGTGGTGGTAATTGATGTTGGCAGTGGTGGTAATTGATGTTGGCAGTGGTGGTAATCAATGTTGGCAGTGGTGGTAATTGATGTTGGCAGTGGTGGTAATTGATGTTGGCAGTGGTATTAATTGATGTTGGCAGTGGTGGTAATTGTTTGTTGGCAGTGGTGGTAATTGATGTTGGCAGTGGTGGTAATTGATTGTTGGCAGTGGTGGTAATTGATGTTGGCAGTGGTGGTAATTGATGTTGGCAGTGGTGGTAATTGATGTTGGCAGTGGTGGTAATTGATGTTGGCAGTGGTGGTAATTGATGTTGGCAGTGGTGGTAATTGATGTTGGCAGTGGTGGTAATCAATGTTGGCAGTGGTGGTAATTGATGTTGGCAGTGGTGGTAATTGATGTTGGCAGTGGTGGTAATTGTTTGTTGGCAGTGGTGGTAATTGATGTTGGCAGTGGTGGTAATTGATGTTGGCAGTGGTGGTAATTGTTTGTTGGCAGTGGTGGTAATTGATGTTGGCAGTGGTGGTAATTGGTGTGCTACTGCTGCTACTTCGGAATCCATTGTATCCTCATTTCTGTCGTGGCTGTAGTAGTAGTAGTAGTAGTAGTAGTAGTAGTAGTAGTAGTAGTAGTAGTAGTAGTAGTAGTAGTAGTAGTAGTAGTAGTAGTAGTAGACACAGATGGGGGAGACGGGAGAAGCAAAAGAAAGAGTTAGTTAGTTAGTTAGGTAGTTAGTTAGTTAGTTAGGTAGTTAGTTAGTTAGTTAGTTAGTTAGTTAGTTAGTTAGTTAGTTAGTCGACAGATCATCCTCACTGAACATCGAACCATTCAGTTCATAAGTGCTCGGATCCCCTCCTCAGCAAATCCTGCAGCGAGTAGCGGCTAACGACATCAGTTCTGTGTTTATCAATCTTCTTTGGCGTCCTGTCAGACCATTATCTAATATTACTGAGTCGTGTATTTTTGATGTTCGCATTTTGCCCATGCCTTTATAATGCATATCTTTTATATTGTTGCTGTTCTCTGTTAGCCTTGAATGATGTGTGAATGAAATAATGTATGAAAGAGAGTGATAGAAGGGCAGAATGTTAGACGGGCTTGCGTGCCCAATTCTTAACCCTTTGAAAATAAAGTTTGTTCGTTCGTTCGTTCGTTCATTCGTTCCTGCGTAAGTTTCATGTTTTACCACACCTCTTTTAATTTACTGTTCTCGCAGTCTGACCATGGTTGTAGATTCACAGTCACCCCTCAGCTGTGTGTCCACCGTGACGAGGTAGAGGGGCTTGAGTGTTCCAATGACCCCAAGAGCAATGCCGACGGTAGCACAGCTACTGGTAGGGTCACCCATGTCGGACAGGTCAAGGGAGAGGGACCAGACCAACCGACACACAAACCTGCTGCCTTGTAGGTAGATTGGGGACAGTCAGAGGCTAATGAAAGCACCCCATAAAATGCTTGTCGAAATCGAATGTACTGAGCCACAGGCTTGACAAAGCAGTGCAACGTAACTTAATTCATGATGTCACAAATTAATATTAATCGTTATGGTGCTAACCCCGCGAAGTCCCATCAGGCGGTGTTAGTGCCAGGCCCCCTGCCTCGAGGGGATCCACCCATGACTACTGGTGGTCATCTTCCCCTGTGCTGTGGAGTCAAGGCACAGAGGAGTAGATTAAGAGCTATTGACCAAATACCCCGGACACTCAACATACTACAGTGGCATGTCGAAGGAATTTATAACAAGAAAGTCTCCCTAACAAAGCGTCTTCATAAAGATAGAATAGATATGGCATGCATTCAAGAGACACACCTCAACGCCAATCGCAAATTCTCAGTCAGAGGATATCAGGCCACACGTTTCGACCGAGAAGGACACAAAGGAAGAGTTCTAATACTTACACGAAATACAATACCTTGCAGAGAAGTATCGGTGATCTCTGACAACCAAACGGAAATTATAGGTGTAGATATAATGATAAAGGAAGTGAAAATAAGAATTTACAATCTGTATAGCCCAGCAGATAAGGACCTTACTCTCTCAAATATGAAAATAACTGACACAAACTGCATTATTGTCGGAGACTTTAATAGCCGTTCAGAAAGATGGGGATACCCAGATACTGACAAAAGAGGAGATGAAGTGGAGGACTGGGAAATAGACTCAAATCTCCATCTACTCAAAAAAGGGTATGACACATCGAGGTTCTACTCCAGAAAATGATTTACCACTTCCACTCCAGACTTGGCTTTCTGCACAAGAGACATCCTCCTCAAAATCGATCGCCATGTGCTTGACCAATTAGCAGGTAGTGACCATAGACCAATTAAGCTTGTAATGAATATGGAGTATATTCCACAGGAGCAAAAGCCTTTGCCCAGCTGGAATTACAAACGAGCAGATTGGGACAGATTTGCCATACTAACAGACACATATTGTGAAAACATAAATACACGATATGGCAACATGAAGCAAATGGTGGAAAGTCTAAACAGAGCAATAATACAGGCGGCCACTGAGTCTATTCCAAGAGGAGCGTGGAAAAATTACAAATCATACTGGACTGAAGAACTACAAATTTTGGAGGACAAAATTGAAGATGCCAGGAAGACAGCAGAGAGAGAACAAACAACTGAGGCGAACATCTCTCTCAAAGCCATCTCAGCAAAATATAAAAGAACAGTAAATCAAACAACAAGAGTTTGTTGGAGGGAAAAAACAGAAAACCTGAACTTTGACAGGGATGTAAACAAACTATGGAAACTAGTGAAAGCCATCAACAACGAAGGACCTAGAAACAAACACATAACAATTAAACAAGGAAATGTCTTGCTTACAGGAAAAAAGGCTGCAAATGCACTAACGGAACACTACATTGGCACATTGCCGTCTTGACAGACGATAGTTTATGCTTTAAAAAGGCATAATAACTTTTACCTATGGCGTTAGCGAATGTGACTGATAAGGCCAATTTGCGCTGTAAATGTCCGTTCACAGTGGGTGCATGTTAACACGTGGTCATTTCCACCATCATGCACCATCTTACGTCTCAAACGCTCGGTGTGTGACTTATCTGCAATAATTTTCTCCTTTGTTTTTATTCCATTTCTGATGTTTGCCCTCCATGCAACACGTTCAGCGGCAACTTGCTCCCAATGTGCATTATCAATGCCTGTATCAATCATGTCCCGCTTACACACATCTTTGTATCGTAGTAGAGGCCGACCCTGAGATCTCTTACCCATCTGTAATTCACCAAAAAAGATGTACTTTGGTATTCTACCATCATCCATCCTCCTAAGATGTCCTATCCATCTAAGTCTACGAAGACTGAGCATGGAATAAACTGTCACACAACCTGATCTTTCCAATACTTCAGTATTTGTGATTTTGTCTTGCCACTTAATACCAAGAATTCTTCGCAGACACCGCATATGAAAGCTGTTTAAATGTTTCTCTTGGTATGAGTAAGTTGTCCAGGTTTCACTGCCATAAAGAAGAGTACTAAGGACACAGGCTTGATAGACAAGGACTTTTGTGTTTGCAGTAAGCTTCCTGTTCTCCCAGACTCTTTCTCTTAACCTGTTCATTGTTGTTGCTGCCTTACCAATCCGGATGTTGATTTCCTGATCTAGGGATAATTTGCTATTTACCACTGATCCTAGATATGTAAAATGGTCTACCATCTCTAGTTCGGCATCGTCAATAAAGATTGATGGTACCCCATGTGCACCTTGTGACATAATCTGTGTCTTCTTTTTGCTAATTGTTAAACCAAATTCAGAACAAGCATTGGAGAATGCAGATAGTAGACATTGCAATTCTTCCTCAGAGTGGGTCGTAACTGCAGCATCATCTGCAAAAAGCAACTCTCTGATCAGTACCCTCCTAATTTTGGTCTTGGCCTTCAATCTTTGAGCATTGTAAAGGCCGCCATCTGAGCGTGAGTAAATGTTTATACCACCATCCTGATCACGAAAGGCATATTTCAGTAGAAGTGAAAAGTATATTCCAAAGAGGGTGGGAGCTAGTACACAACCTTGCTTAACTCCACTCTTGATTTCAAATTCTTCAGAAGTTGCACCGTCAAACTTGATTATACCATTCATGCCTGTGTGGAACGATTCCACAATGGAGAGAAGAGTTGGTGGGCAGCCAATCTTCTTTAGTGCCTTGAACAGACCCTCACGACTGACCAAATCAAATGCCTTTGTGAGGTCGATGAAGGCAATAAACAGTGGTTGATTCTGTTCACGGCATTTTTCTTGCAATTGTCGCAATGAGAATATCATATCAGTGGTAGACCGGTTTTGTCGAAAGCCACACTGTGATTCGGGGTAGACTTGATCTCCTAGGACATGACGTCTGCGCAGAACAATTCTGGCAAATACTTTTCGAACAATACACAGAAGAGAGATACCCCTATCACCCTTGTTCTTGTACAGTGTTATGATGCTTGAATCTTTGAAATCCTGTGGGACTTGTCCTTCATGCCAGCATAGTTCTATTAGCTGGTGAATCTGTAGAGTGAGTGTGTCTTGCCCACTCCTGATAACCTCTATTGGAATCCCATCCTTACCTGGAGCCTTGCCAGATGCAAGTTCATTTATAGCACACTTAACTTCTGTTATGGTGGGAAGTGTGTCCAGGAGGTCAAGAGTTGGTAGAGCCTCTATGGCGTTGAGGGCATCATCCGCTAGTTTGGTCTCACTTGAGTAAAGCTCCAAATAGTGCACTACCCATCTGTCCATCTGCTGTTTCTTATCAGTGATGATTTCTCCAGTCAAGGTTTTCAATAGTGCACTTCTTTTGATCACCGGACCACAGACTTTCTTTATTCCTTCATACATGCTTCTTATGTTTCCCTTATCACTTGCGATTTGAATGGAATCACATAACCTGATCCAATAATCATTTGCACACTGCCTGGCAGCCTTTTGCACATCCTTCCTAGCTTGCTTTAGCTCACTCAGAGTGTTACGCGTTGGTCTTTCCTTGTTTCTTAAGAGAGCTTTCTTCTTCTTATCGATCAAGGGCTGCAGAGTCTTGCTGCTTGCTGCAAACCAGTCCTGCCTCTTATGATCCACAGTGCCGTAAACCCCTACGGCAGTTTTATAAAGAGTGTCCTTAATTTGACTAGACTTTTCATTTAATGTACACTTTTCTGGTGTACCAGTGAAAGCGTCTTCAAGTTGCTGTTGAAATTGAAAACACGTTTCAGGATCGTGAGTGTTAATCATGTCTCTCAAAGCCATCTCAGCAAAATATAAAAGAACAGTAAATCAAACAACAAAAGTTTGTTGGAGGGAAAAAACAGAAAACCTGAACTTTGACAGGGATGGAAACAAACTATGGAAGCTAGTGAAAGCCATCAACAACAAAGGACCTAGAAACAAACACATAACAATGAAACAAGGAAATGCCTTGCTTACAGGAAAAAAGGCTGCAAATGCACTAATGGAACACTATGCCAATGCAAACCACATTGATATTACAATCGAACAGAAGAAAGCAATCAAAGATAAACAGATACATTATAGTAATACAGAGAAAGCAGAAGAATACATGATGGCAAATCTAACTACGGAAGAAATGAAACAGGCAATGAATACCCTAAAAAAGAAGAAATCACCAGGAAAGGATGGAATTACAAATGAAATGCTAATATGACTAGGCACAAAGGCAAAAAAGAAACTACTAACAGTCCTAAATTACAGCTGGAAGAGAAGAATATTCCCACAGGCATGGAAGGAAGCTATACTAATACCAGTCCCAAAGAAAGGAAAAAGCCTGGAAGAACCAAATGGCCATCGACTTATCAGTCTACTTAGCTGTGTAGGAAAATTACATTGGCACGCATGACATTGACATTGGCACTTTGCCGTATTGACAGACGATAGCTTGTGCTTCAAAAAGGCATAGTAACTTTTACCCATGGCGGTAGCTAATGTGACTGATCAGGCCAATTCGCGCTGTAAATGTCCGTTCACAGAAGGTGCATGTAAACATGTGGTCATTTCCACCATCATGCACCATCTTACGTCTCACACGCTCGGTGTGTGACTTATCTGCAATAATTTTCTCCTTTGTCTTTATTCCATATCTGATGTTTGCCCTCCATGCAACACGTTCAGCGGCGACTTGCTACCAATGTGCATTGTCAATGCCTGTACCATTCATGTCCTTCTTACACACATCATTGTATCGTAGTAGAGGCCGACCCTAAGATCTCTTACCCATCTGTAATTCACTAAAAGAGATGTCCTTTGATATTCTACCATCATCCATCCTCCTGAGATGTCCTATCCATCTAAGTCTACGAAGACTGAGCATGGAATAAACCGTCACACAACCTGATCTTTCCAATACTTCAGTATTTGTGATTTTGTCTTGCCACTTAATACCAAGAATTCTTCGCAGACACCGCATATGAAAGCTGTTTAAACGTTTCTCTTGGTGTGAGTAAGTTGTCCAGGTTACACTGCCATAAAGAAGAGTACTAAGGACACAGGCTTGATAGACAATGACTTTTGTTTTGACAGTAAGATTCCTGTTCTCCAAGACTCTTTTTCTTAACCTGTTCATTGTTGTTGCTGCCTTACCAATCCGGATGTTGATTTCCTGATCTAGGGATAATTTGCTATTTACCACTGATCATAGATATGCAAAATGGTCTACCATCTCTAGTTCGGCGTCCTCAGTAAAGATTGATGGTACCTCATGTGCACCTTGTGACATAATCTGTGTCTTCTTTTTGCTAATTGTTAAACCAAATTCAGAACAAGCATTGGAGAATGCAGATAGTAGACATTGCAATTCTTCCTCAGAGTGGGTCGTAACTGCAGCATCGTCTGCAAAAAGCAACTCTCTGATCAGCACCCTCCTAATATCGGTCTTGGCCGTCAATCTCTGAACATTGTAGAGGCCGCCATCTGAGCGTGAGTGAATGTATATACCACCATCCTGATCACGAAAGGCATATTTCAGAAGAAGTGAAAAGTATATTCCAAAGAGGGTGGGAGCTAGTACTCAACCTTGCTTAACTCCACTCTTGATTTCAAACTCTTCAGAAGTTGCACCATCAAACTTGATTATATCCTTCATGCCTGTGTGGAACGATTCCACAATGGACAGAATAGTTGGTGTCTTTAGTGCCTTGAACAGACCCTCACGACTGACAAAATCAAATGCCTTTGTGAGGTCGATGAAGGCAATAAACAGTGGTTGATTCTGTTCACGGCATTTTTCTTGCATTTGTCGCAATGAGAATATCATATCAATGGTAGACAGGTTCTGTCGAAAGCCACACTGTTGTCACAAAATAAGACACCGCGTTTAACCAGTCGATTACTACAGACAGAGGCTTTCTGATTAAACGGACTATCTACAAAGCGACAACTATTTTAACTAAGAGGAAAAACAAATTGGATGTCAAAATCCCTGCATCGCTTTGACAGTTTATCAACATTCGAATACAGATAGAACCCGTCAGATCCTGGTTACAAACAGATGCCCACCATCAGAGGTCGGGCAAAGTTAACAGCTGCAGATGTGCAGGGGAAGTGGGTGAACTGAATCATACATCACTTTGACAGTTCATAAACAGGTTGGATTGAGAGCGGAAGTACTCAGCTCGGAAGAAAACAGTCCGTCTGTCATTTAGAATTTCCCAACATCAAACGGAAGGATGGCTGGGATTGTCACCCCTCGACAGAAGATTGGCAGCTTGGTGGGGAAACCCGTTGTTGTATCCATACGGTAACTCGCTAGTTTGGTGTGGGAGCCAACACAAGTGATGACAACTCTGACAGTGACTAAGCCAGGGAGGATAGATTCTTGACAATGGATGATATGCCCAAATAACACCTGCAGGACATCAACCACGTCACGTGACCAATTTTAGGTTTTGCCATAAAGCATGATTGGGAGAAACAGTGTGGACCAAAACCGTGGATTATGATGGACGTGTTTGTGGGAGAGCTCTACAGTGTTAGATTAATTTAATATTAACTAGCATGTGTCGTTATGGCAAAGTGTAGCAGCCATCCAGGAATGAGGCGGTTTTGCATAAGGTAGTCAATATAGTCTATTTAGGCCTAATTAATATAGGCAGTAGTCTTGTTAAAACTAGAGTGTGATAATTGGCTCTGTTAGTTGAAAATAGATTAGTGAAGTGTTGATAAGCGTTACTAGTTGAGAATTGAGTAATGAGGGATAATTGGGATATTCCAATAGGTGTCCCTGGTGGGCGGGGTTCCGCATTCTGTTTGTTGATTTTTTTTTCTTGTCTTGGCCTGATGATAACCAATGGGTTGAGTCATCTGTCCCTGACAGAGTAGGTTCATTGTAATTTACTGAGCAAGAGCCAATGGCCACGATCATCTAATAGAGATCAGTGACGGGGAGGCTTTCACCAGTTGTATGATCTATTTTACAGGTTCCCTCTGGTTGGAATGAAGAATCCGGAACCAATTAAACATCCGATCCCGGATAAATTATGATGTAGAGAGATGGGCCAGCAACTTTCGCAACGGAGGAAGCTGAAACATTGCTCAGTGGAGCTGAATGGTATAAGTATCCTACATGAGTGCATACCAATCGTTAACACACCTGAAGTGATGGATCTTCAGCCCACGTGGAACTAGATCAGTAGGGACTGATGGTCACATTAGATGAAACCAAACATTGAAGTGTAGTTGTTCCACGTATCAAGGAAATCAGAACTGTGAGACAGTATCTAGTAAATAAAGCAAGCCATTTTAGTCTAGATACAATGACTGTTTAAGAGTGAAAATATAGAACATTTCGCTAGAAGAAAACGTCATGTTCATGAGACAGCGTTCCATTATTTTTCACTGTGCGGAATTATGAGATCTTGGTTTTTCTAAAACTATTAGGAACCGTTGTGTTAGGAACAATAATAGTATTTTTCACGGATTATATTTACATGGGATTCAGATCTCATGGTCATCAGAGCTCCTGAAGGAGGACATGTCTGGAGAGAAGGACACGACTTCGGTGAGGTCCATTGTACTGATTCTTGTGATGCGTGTAATCCTTGCCATGATGAGTGGACTCTGATCCTGAACTTTGAGAGCTGACCTATACATTTGCTTTAGAATACACGACACACATTTTCTTCGCATACACGTCTCATATACGTTACACTTTTCTTTTAATAAATTAATCTTTATTAATTTTTAGAAGCAAGAGTTGTTGAATATGTTGCGTTGGGGAAGTATGAGAGGGGGCACAGTACGACAGTGAGAGAGTGATAGGAAAAGGTGTCCATGGGCTGATGGAGTGTGTTGGACGGAAGCTGGTGGATTCTCCAGGATATTGATAGGGAAAAAATATTATAATGTGGGTGTTGGCACTCCTCACTCCAGGGACGACACTTTAAAGGAGGATACGACATTATTGGGGGCTCGATAACGGGATGTTTGGACAGCGGGATCTCTCGTAAACGGAATCCTTGGACAGCGGGATCTCTCGTAAACGGAATCTTTGGACAGCGGGATCTCTCGTAAAAGTGATCTTTGGACAGCGGGATCTCTCGTAAACGGGATCTTTGGACAGCGGGATCTCTCGTAAACGGGATCTTTGGACAACGGGATCTCTCGTAAACGGGATCCTTAGTTATAAGACGGAAATATCATATTGGAGAATCCAGCTAGAGTGAATGTGGATAGGGGTTAGGACTAATATCTTACCTGTTCACACTTCACACGTCTGCATAGGTCTGTGGTCCTGATTCTACTCTTGTCACTGAGTGAATGTGCTGTGTGTGGTAATATCTAGATTTATAGTACTTGTTCATATATCTGTATAGTAATTTGCAGTTATATTGTACTCGACCTGCTAGCTTACCTCTCTGTAAAATGGCCACTCCAAAACTAACCACAGCAGAATTAAAGGCAAAGGGGGAAGACATAGGATTGTCGGGTTCTGCTCTAACGGATTACATACAGGAAGTGGAGAGAGAGTATCGTCAAGCAGAAAGGGAAGATCGAAAGGCCGAGTTGGAATTGAGAAGGATGGAGTTAGAACAAGAAGCTAGGAAACTTGAAGCGGAACAGGCTGCTAAGAAACTTGAAGCTGAACAGGCTGCTAAGAAATTAGAAGCTGAACAGGAAGCACAGAAAAGGGAGCACGAGTACCGGATGCGGGAACTCGAGCTCAAGAGGCAATCTAATGGGGAAACTGAGGGAGCAGTTGGAGGTTCCTCCGTCCCAGGCTCAACCCCAGCAGGTGGACCTAGTTACCATGCTATGAAGTTCCCTTTAGCGGTCTACGAGGAGGACAAAGAGAAGATTGACCAGTACCTTCAACGCTTCGAGGCAATGTCTGTTGCTATGGGTCTGGAGCGTAACAAATGGAATCTCAAGCTATCCCAGGGATTACGCGGGACCGGCTACGAGGTTTATTCTCGCCTGCCACCAGGACATGAGAACAATTATGACGAATTGAAGACGGCTCTGCTGAAACGATTCGAGGTTACGTCACATACCTACCGGAAAAAATTTCGAGCAGCGAAACGAGAACCGGGGGAGTTGTTTGCCGCCTACAGTTTGCGTCTAAAATCCTATCTCCATAAGTGGATGGATTTGGCTGGGTTCGCACATGACTATGAGAGTCTGGAAGAGCTCATGGTGGTCGACCAGCTGAAGAAGCAAATGTCTAAACCTCTCAGGACGTTCCTGGGAGAACAAGGAGCGGAACGTATTGACCTCGTGACTAAATTAGCAGAACGGTTCGTCGAGGTACATGGGGAGGCAGGGGAAAACCTTTCCACCAACACCAAAAGTCAAGAGAAACATGACAAGAAGAAAGCCAAAAACTCAGGAACCAAAAAGTAGGAACCTTATGTGCAAAAATCAGAGGATAGTTCAGAGACGAAGAAGGAGGGAAGCAAGAGCACTTCAAGCTCTAACCAAAACGACCGTGGTCAGAGAAGTGGTGTTCAATTTGTAAGTCACCCTCTCACAATTCGAGAGACTGCAAATCGAAGGCTAAGAACCCTCACTTCGCAGCATGTCAAGTGACTTCCAAGGAGGTTGTCACGGAAAATGCCAAGGTCAACAAGGAAGCTCGCCACCAGGAGAGCTCACTAAAGTCCGGCACTAGAAAATCTAGGACAGGGAAATGGTACAACCAATGCAAGTCAAACACGCACAATGCTATTGACTGCAAGGGAAAGTCAGGAGACTCTAAATTCGTCGTGTGCCCCGGGAAACCTAAGGTGGAGCCCACCGAACAGGTCGAGGCCGAGGGAGAGACTCCAGACCAGGAGAAACCACCTTTAGTGGAATTGGTAGAGTTAACGGTCGTCAAGTGGAGTGTTTATACGACACAGGACTGGACGGGGAGGCCGTGATTTCTGCGGATATGGTACATCCAGAACAATTCACAGGTGAGAATTTGGATATACAGCCTGCACAGAGGAGTGCTGTAGCCATGAAGTTGCCCATTGCTAATGTAGAGATTCGGTCAAGGTACGTCACCGGCACCATCAAGGCCGCTGTATTGACCGATCCCATTTTTCCATTATCCTTGGTTGCCGGTATGTCTTTCTGGGAATGCCCAGGGAGCCAATCCATATGGGAGCAATACAGACTCGCTCTCAGACGAGAACGGAAGAGGCAGAAGCAATTGTGACTAACCCAATGCCGGGGGAGCTACGAACTGCCCAGAGTGAGGATGATACTTTACGTCCTTGCTACAGAAAGCTGCAGAAAAGTGCTGATCCACAAGGACGGGGGCAGTACTACATGAAGAATAGGATACTCTACAGGAGAGCAGGAAGGGGAGACAACCTATACGGTCAGTTGGTCGTCCCGAAAGCTCACCGGTCCCAGATTCTTCATATGGGGCATACCATCTCCTTTAGTGGACACATGGGTATTGCCGCCACCATGCAGCGGATTTCCTGCCATTACTATTGGCCGGGAATGACAGATGATGTGCGTCGGTATGTGAAGTCATGCCCTGAGTGCCAGAGGGTGGCACCGAAACACTGGACAGCACCGGTGGTGTTGGGTGAGATGCCTATCATGAACTCTCCTTTCGAGAGGGTAGCCATCGATATCGTGGGTCCACTTCCCAGGACTAGAAAGAGGAACATGTATATACTCACAATGGTGGATTGCTGTACAATGTGGGGTGAGGCCATACCGTTGACCACGATTGACTCGAAACGAGTGGCGGACGCACTGATGGAGGCCTTTACCAGATTAGGCTTCCCTGATCAAATTCTGACCGACAATGGGTCTCTGTTTTGTGGAAAACTCATGGAGGAGGTATTTAGGGTGTTTCACTCTAACCACATACATACCAGCCCTTACCACCCTCAAGCCAATGGACAAGTAGAGCGTTTCAACGGCACGTTGATGACAATGCTCAGGAAACTAGCGCAGGAAAAACCTGATAGGTGGGATGAATATATCCCAGCAGCACTCTTTGCCTATCGGGAAGTCCCTCATGGCTCAACATGACTACTACCCGCTACGTTGCTGTTTGGTCGTCCAATCAAAGGACCGTTGGAAGCCATGTTGAGGAGTTGGACTGAAGAGGGGACGTCAGAAGAAGTGATCTCATCCTATAAATACGTGGAGGAACTGAAAGAAAAACTCCACAAGGGATGGACTCTGGCGAATCAAAACTTGAAAAAGGCCAGGAAAAGACATGCGGCTTACTACAACCGTAGGTCTAAAGAAAGATCTCTAGAGGTGGGAGACAAAGTCTTGTTGCTACTCCCAACGGGAAACAATAAACTGGAGATAGGTTGGCAAGGACCATTTCCCGTGGAAAGGGTGATATCCAGAACCAACTATCAGATCCGGATCCGGGGAAAGTCGAAGATTTTCCATATCAATCTCTTGCGGTAATACGAAGAGAGACCCGGAGACAAGGCAGCTCACCTCATGGCAATGGCAGTTGCAGTGGAGACGGAAGTGGGAACCAGCGAGGGCAGGGGATATCCCTTGGTACACCAGGAAACCTATAGGGATGTGCAAGTGAACCCTGATCTGACCTCCCAGGAGAGGGAAAAGATAACCCAGGTTCTCAAGTCTCATAAGGAGATACTGACTGATAAACCAGGACGAACGAGGTTTTTGGAGTTCGAGATGACTTTGACCACACAGGAGTCTGTTCGTCAAAAGGTTTACCCAGTGCCATTCTCTAAAGAAAAGGCCCTGGAGGAGGAAATACAGAAACTGCTGGAGGATGACGTAATTGCACCATCCACATCCCCATACAATGCGGGGGTAGTTTTGTTACGCAAACCAAGTGGAGAACACCGGTTGTGTATAGACTACCGACTTCTGAACAGTCATACACAGTTTCAGGTAGAACCTTTGCCGAATCCAACTCATTTATTCGGTAGGCTCCATAAGGCTCGGTACTTTTCAAAGGTAGATCTGAGTCGAGGGTATTATCAGATACCAGTCAAACCGGAGATTCGACCACTGTTGGCTTTCAGTACACCCAGTAAACACTACGAATTCAAGGTCATGCCCTTTGGACTCAACAATGCACCCAGTGTGTTTACACGCATGATGAGGACTTTACTTGATCCTTTACAGGATCCGTCCATCATCTCATTCATGGATGATATTCTGATTTCCAGTGACAGTTTGGATGACCACTTGAAATCCTTGGAGAGAGTGTTTAAAAGACTCAAGGAAGCAGGGCTTACCGCTCGTCCAACCAAGTGCATGATTGGTTACCAGACTCTGGAATTTCTAGGTCACACCATCACTCCAGGACACATTGTCCCAGAAGAAAAGAACCTGGAGAAAATCAGAAATGCACCAAGGCCAAAAACGAAGAAGGATGTGCGATCTTTTCTCTCGTTGTGTGGGTTCTACCACAAATTTATCCCACATTTCACTGAACTGGGAGCTCCATTGACGGAAACCTTGAAAAAGGGATTCCCGGACCAAATCATTTGGACACCAGAATGTGAGACTGCCTATAGTCAGTTAAAGGAGGCCTTGGTCAGCAGACCTGTATTACAGCTCCCGGACCTTTCCAAACCATTTGTGTTGAGAACGGATGCGAGTGCGATTGGGATTGGGGCAGCTTTGTTACAGAAGGAAAAGACGATGCTTCGGTTTTGAAACCTGTAGCATACGCAAGTAAGAAACTTCTACAGGCGGAGAGGAATTATTCAACCGTCGAGAGAGAGAGAGTGCTTTTCCCTCGTATGGGCAGTGCGAAAATTCCAGCCATATTTGTATGGAGTTAAGTTTCGAGTCCAGTCGGATCATCAGCCCTTGATGTTCCTGGCTACTTCTCAGAAGCTCAACGCGCGTTTGATGCGGTGGTCGTTGCTACTTCAACCTTACAATTTCACAGTGTAGTACATTCCATCAGGTAAGGATGGGATTCCAATAGAGGTTATCAGGAGTGGGCAAGACACACTCGCTCTACAGATCCACCAGCTAATAGAGCCATTCTGGCGAGAAGGACAAGTCCCACAGGATTTCAAAGATTCAAACATCATAACGCTGTACAAGAACAAGGGCGATCGGAGCGACTGTAACAACTATAGGGGTATCTCACTTCTGTGTATTGTTGGGAAAGTATTTGCCAGAATTGTCCTGCGCAGACTTCAAGTCCTAGGAGATCAAGTCTACCCCGAATCACAGTGCGGCTTCCGTCAGAACCGGTCTACCATTGATATGATATTCTCATTGTGACAGATGCAAGAAAATTGCCGGGAACAAAATCAGCCACTGTTTATTACCTTCATCGGCCTCACAAAGGCATTCGATTTGGTCAGTCGTGAGGGTCTGTTCAAAGCACTAAAGAAGATTGGCTGCCCACCAACTCTTCTGTCCATTGTGGAATCGTTCCACACTGGCATGAAGGGTATAATCAAGTTTGATGGCTCAACTTCAGAAGAGTTTGAAATCAAGAGTGGAGTTAAGCAAGGTTGTGTACTATCCCCCACCCTCTTTGTTATATACTTTTCACTTCTACTGAAATATACCTTTAGTGATCAGGATGATGGTATATACATTCACTCACGCTCAGATGGTGGCCTCTATAATGCTCAGAGATTGAAGGCCAAGAGCAAAATTAGGAGGGTACTAATCAGGGAGTTGCTTTTTGCGGATGATGCTGCGATTACGACCCACACTGAGGAAGAATTACAACATCTACTATCTGCATTCTCCAATGCTTGTTCTGAATTTGGTTCAACAATTAACAAAAAGAAGACACAGATTATGTCACAAGGTGCACATGGTGTACCATCAATCTTTATTGACGACGCCGAACTGAAGATAGTAGACCATTATACATATCTAGGATCAGAGGTAAATAGAAAATTATCCCTCGATCAGGAAATCAACATCAGGATTGGCAAGGCAGCAACAACAATGAACATGTTAGCAAAAAGAGTCTGGGAGAACAGGAAGCTTACTGCCAAAACAAAAGTCCTCGTCTACCAAGCATGTGTCCTTAGTACTCTTCTTTATGGCAGTGAAACCTGGACAACTTACTCACGCCAAGAGAAACGTTTAAACAGCTTTCATATGCGGTGTCTGCGAAGAATACTTGGTATTAAGTGGCAAGACAAAATCACAAATACTGAAGTATTGGAAAGATCAGGTTGTGTGACGGTGTATTCCATGCTCATTCTTCGTAGACTTAGATGGATAGGACATGTTAGGAGGATGGATGATGGTAGAATACCAAAGGACATCTTTTTTGGTGAATTACAGACGGGTAGGAGATCTCAGGGTCGGCCTCTACTACGATACAAAGATGTGTGTAAGCGTGACATGATTGATACAGGCATAGATAATGCACATTGGGAGCAAGTAGCCGCTGAACGTGTTGCATGGAGGGCAAACATCAGAAATGGAATAAAGACAAAAGAGAAAATGATTGCAGATAAAGCACACACAGAGCGTTAGAGACGTAAGATGATGCACAATGGTGGAAATGACCATGTTTTCACATACATCTACTGTGGGCAAACATTTGCAGCAAGAATTGGCCTTACCAGCCACACTTCCCACCGCCATGTGTCGTAGTTATTAAGCCTTTTTGAAGCACAATGTACCAAACTATCGTCTGTCAAGACGGAAAGGTGCCAATGATGAGATTTTATTAGAAAGCAGCAAGTCAAATGGTTTGGCCATACAAGTAGGTTACCAGTCAACAGCATACCACAACAAGCAGTGATGTACAGACCAGATGGAACCAGAGGAAGAGGCCGACCACGTAAACGTTGGACGGAGGGAAAAGCAGAGTTCATGGGAATATCGATATATGAAGCCCATAATCGGGCACTCTCGCGATGTTTATACTTCAACTCAACACCGCAAGGTGCAAGAGGAACCTGGTGAGATGAGATGAGAGATCAAAGTTTGAGATAGGTGCTGTGAATTTTCTTTAAAGTTTGTGTGGCCATAGAAGGCCAGTAAAAAATTTGAAATTAAGGTATCCAATCTGTTACATTAAAAGAATAGATTTACAAATTGACGTAGGAATACAGAACTAAAAATTTGTTTATAAAATTTAAGTAGTCAAAGATTCACAAAATATTCTATAAAACTTCTAGTGTGCACTTTCTCTATATTGTAAATTGTGACTTTAAATTTTGGGTTTTTATTTGTAATAAAAAAATACAAGGGAATTGTTACTTAATTAACAATATTAGGGCTAACATATGATTTCTATTTCAAAATTCTAGTAGTTTCCCTTACAACAATATTAGATGATTATCCACCCATCCATCATGTGCCATGCCGGTAAGCGTGGGCGGTCATGTTCTGCCATCTCACTCGATCACCAGAGTAGTAGATCAGCTCTGTGTTGTGAGTGTGTGTGTGTGTTTTTTTTTTTCCATTTTTCTAGATGGTAATTTCAGATCGTGTCGCGCTGGTTTTAACGTGTTGGTTTAGGAGCCGGTCGTTCAGAAAGCAATGACAAACTACTGATCGTAAAAACTTGCGAAGACATCAACAACGCCAGTAAAATACTGCTGTTGACTGCAACGTTCTGTAAGGGATGTAATAAATAACCATTTTGTTGCGTATCTCTTACGGGACGTTGCAGTCAACACCAGCATTTTCACCTGCTGTTGATCTACTACTGTTACGTTCAGTAGCTTGATATTGCTTTCTGAACGACCGGCCCCTAAACCTTTTTCGTAAAAAAAACCCAGCACCGCTGTGTTTCGAACCCGGGTATATGGGCTCAGAAATTGCGATTGCAAGCCCTTAGCCACAGAGACCGGTAAGGGATATGCAACTAAAAAGCAACAACAACAAAAAACATCTGGTAGTTCCGCAGAATGGTTGAACAGAATTCTTAATACGAAGAGACTAATTACAACATTTTGTGAATAGTACGAGAGTTTAATCACAAAAATGTGGGATTTGGTCATGTGACGTACTTACGTTTGACTACATTATTGTTGTTTGTGAAATCATTATTGCGTTCTTGCTAATGTAGTGGTTAGAATATCTGCTTGTCAAACAGGACACTGTGGTTCAACTCCCCGCCGGCATTCTTTAAAATAAAAAATTATATTTGTTTTATAAATAAAAACATATTAAACATTACGAAATAAAATATAGAAGTGAGAAACATTGAACCTTATAAACATAGAAACTGAGAAATTTAGAATAGAGAAACTCGAACCTTGTAACTAAAGCGTGCTCTATGGATCTGTGAAAGCTGTCGGGGGAAGCCGGAGTGATCGAGTGTCGGAATCGATGGATCCAATAGATGTCTTTGTTTAACGTGAATTTTATTTGCCAAATGAAATATCACTCTACGTAGAGTGTGTCATTGTCGACAAATATCGTCTTTGTGAGGTTTGAAGAAAAAAAACTTGCAAAAAAGACAGACAAGAGAGAATAATAGAGTCTTCTTCAAATTTGTAGTGAATAAGAACACGTATTATTCACAAAAGTTTATGAATAGGGGCTCCCTTATTAATAAGTGTAGTGATCAATCAAGGCATTACTATCAATCGTGTTATTACTATATTTTAAATATGTCCTAAGCAACTAGAGAAACGCATGCGCACTTGAATTGTATGATTTATTATTATAGGAGATATTTATTTTAAAGAAATAGGAGGGATAGTCAGAAAGTAATGCACCATTTGGCAGAGAGATATATATAAATCTTTCTTTGTGTCTTTCTTTGTGTGTCCTTTATGCGTTCCTGAACGGTCCATCCGATTGAGATGAAATTTTCTACAGATGTTCTACTCATTCCCGCGCAGGCAACTGACATAGTTATTTAGTTTAAAATCAACAAGTTTTCCTTCAGCACGAAAGAAATTGGCACGAGCTTTAGAAACAGACGAATAAATGTTCCGCCATCTTGCTGCAAGGGAACTCACTCTCTGATTAAACCAGAAATTAGGTAGGAAGAATTATTGTTCTTACTCGCGTGGATGCAACTGAAATAGTTAGTTAGTTTAAAATCAATTTTTAATTTTTGGGAACGGGAAAGGGAGCAGGGGGCCGAATAAACGAGACGCTCCCCGACAGGATCTGGGCGAAGCCGGGACGGGTCGTCTAGTGTATATATATATATATATATATATATATATATATATATATATATATATATATATATATATATATATATATATATATAAAGAGACTATGTTTGTGGGTTTGTGGGTTTGTGGATTTGGATGCGTTCGATAACGGTACATCCGATTGAGATGACATTTTCTACACGTCTTCCTTTCATTCCTGTGCAACCGACTATAATAATTTCTGAATGTAAAATCTTCGACTTATTTAATAACACTTACTTTTCCATTTTCATTATATAATGTCTATATAGCAGGGGCACTTCACTCTAGAAAAGTTATTTCAAGGGGCATAACTTTTAATAACATTTCTAAATACTTTATAGTCATATTGTTGGACTTTCCTGCACTATTGTTACACTCTTTGTCTATAGTTATTTTTAGGCATATGAGTTATATTAAATAATGATATAATCTTTAAGGTATTTTTACAGTTGACATAAAAATAATGCATTATGCATAACATTTTAACCCATCTTTTTCTACAGTTTTCATTGAATGGTGTGTGGAAGGACATTCTTTTAAGTTACTGTGCGCCAAAAGCTGGGCGAAACCACGCCGGTCAGACAGATAGACAGACAGACAGTCGGGAACGGGAGAGCTTATATGACTACTTATATGAATTAAATTAGATGCTCCCCACCAGGGACTGGGTGAAGCCGGGCCGGGACAGACAGACAGACAGACATACAGACAGTCGGGAACGGGAGAGCTTATATGACTACGTATATGAATTAAATTAGATGCTCCCCACCAGGGACTGGGTGAAGCCGGGCCGGGACAGAGAGACAGACAGATAGTCGGGAACGGGAGAGCTTATATGACTACTTATATGAATTAAATGAGATGCTCCCCACCAGGGACTGGGTGAAGCCGGGCCTGGTCAGCCAGCCAGACAGACAAACAAGCAGACAGACTGACTGATAGATAGATAGATCCCCTCCAGGGCCTGGGCGAAGCCGGGCCGGGTCAGCTAGTATATATATATATATATATATATATATATATATATATATATATATATATATATATATATATATATATATATATATATATATAGAGAGAGAGAGAGAGAGAGTCAGAGAGACAGGGACAGAGACAGAGACAGAGACAGAGATAGAGATAGAGAAACAGACAGAGAGACAGAGAAAGGGGGAATGAGAGAAGAAGAGAACTATTTGTTCAAAATGAATTAAATTTACACTCAATATAAATGACATTTCCTCTAAACATAATATTTGTCTACTTAACCACCATAAACTTGCACGGCCTTAAGCCTGCGCGAAAATAAAAGTGCATGCAGGTCTCGACCAGTGGCGTGCAAAGGGGGGTGCGTGGGGTGCAACGGCAGCGGGCTTCCAGCCGGGAGGTGTGCATCAAATTAGGGAGAGGGGGCAGAACAGTGCAGTGGGAGGGGAGGAGGAATGAATTAGGGAAAGAACAATTTAGGGACATTCAATCAAGGGGTTGGCTCCGGGCATCAAAGAACCTCTGCACGTCACTGGGGAGGCCCAAGCCTTAATAGAATTAGCCTAGAGGAAGAGCTGACTTCCATTGGGAGCGTGTAGGAAGTTGGATCCACAAGCCGTAAACGGGGCACAAAGAAGGCAACACTGCTGCAACTACGTCTACTGACAGGGTCATAGCTACCAACCAAGACAGAGGCGTAGACTGCGGCAAACTGCTGGTGGAAGAAGCTGGCTTTCCCACTGTCAGTTACGGTGCAGTGCCAATGTTAGTATATGCACTGGGTGCCTAATGTTAATCCCCCACCCCCCACCCCGAGAATGGGATGGCCCACGGAGTCACACTTAGCGATGTCGACAAGGGAAACGTCTCAGTAAACACGCACAACACTAGAAATACGTGTGGGGGTCATGACCTAGACAGGCCCACCCCATGAGAGTGTAAAGAAGGTAAAGGAGCTGAAACATTTGGCAAGGGGT
>JACEFZ010012273.1:0-67500 GCA_014155875.1 Cepaea nemoralis | reverse complement strand
ATTTGCCATACTAACAGACACATATTGTGAAAAAACATAAATATACGATATGGCAACATGAAGCAAATGGTGGAAAGTCTAAACAGAGCAATAATACAGGCGGTCACTGAGTCTATTCCAAGAGGAGCGAGGAAAAATTACACACCATACTGGACTGAAGAACTACACATTTTGGAGGAAAATATTGAAGATGCCAGGAAGACAGCAGAGAGAGAACAAATAACTGAAGCGAAAATCTCTCTCAAAGCCATCTCAGCAAAATATAAAAGAACAGTAAATCAAACAACAAGAGTTTGTTGGAGGGAAAAAAAACAGAAAACCTTAACTTTGACGGGGATGGAAACAAACTATCGAAACTAGTGAAAGCAATGAACAATGAAGGACCTAGAAACAAACAAATAACAATTAAACAAGGAAATGCCTTGTTTACAGGAAAAAAAAGGCTGCAAATGCACTAATGGAACACTATGCCAATGCAAACCACATTGATATTACAACCGAACAGAAGAAAATAATCAAAGATAAACAGATACATTATAGTAATACAGAGACAGCAGCAGAATATATGATGGCAAATCTAACTATGGAAGAAATGGAACAGGCAATGAATACCCTAAAAAAGAAGAAATCACCAGGAAAGGATGGAATCACAAATGAAATGCTAATAGGACTAGGCACAAAGGCAAAAAAGAAACTACTAGCAGTCGTAAATTACAGCTGGAAGAGAGGAATATTCCCACAGGCATGGAAGGAAGCTATACAAATACCTGTCCCAAAGAAAGGAAAATGCCTGGAAGAACCAAATGGCTAACGACCTGTCAGTCAACTTAGCTGTGTAGGAAAATTACATTGGCACGCATGACATTGACATTGGCACCTTGCCGTCTTGACAGACGATAGTTTGTGCTTCAAAAAGGCATAATAACTTTTACCCATGGCGGTAGCGAATGTGACTGATAAGGCCAATTCGCGCTGTAAATGTCCGTTCACAGTGGGTGCATGTAAACACGTGGTCATTTCCACCATCATGCACCATCTTACGTCTCACACGCTCGGTGTGTGACTTATCTGCAATAATTTTCTCCTTTGTCTTTATTCCATTTCTGATGTTTGCCCTCCATGCAACACGTTCAGCGGCGACTTGCTCCCAATGTGCATTATCAATGCCTGTATCATTCATGTCCCGCTTACACACATCTTTGTATCGTAGTAGAGGCCGACCCTGAGATCTCTTACCCATCTGTAATTCACCAAAAAAGATGTCCTTTGGTATTCTACCATCATCCATCCTCCTAACATGTCCTATCCATCTAAGTCTACGAAGACTGAGCATGGAATAAACCGTCACACAACCTGATCTTTCCAATACTTCAGTATTTGTGATTTTGTCTTGCCACTTAATACCAAGAATTCTTCGCAGACACCGCATATGAAAGCTGTTTAAACGTTTCTCTTGGTGTGAGTAAGTTGTCCAGGTTTCACTGCCATAAAGAAGAGTACTAAGGACACAGGCTTGATAGACAAGGACTTTTGTTTTGACAGTAAGCTTCCTGTTCTCCCAGACTCTTTTTCTTAACCTGTTCATTGTTGTTGCTGCCTTACCAATCCGGATGTTGATTTCCTGATCTAGGGATAATTTGCTATTTACCACTGATCCTAGATATGTAAAATGGTCTACCATCTCTAGTTCGGCGTCGTCAATAAAGATTGATGGTACCCCATGTGCACCTTGTGACATAATCTGTGTCTTCTTTGTGCTAATTGTTAAACCAAATTCAGAACAAGCATTGGAGAATGCAGATAGTAGACATTGTAATTCTTACTCAGAGTGGGTCGTAACTGCAGCATCGTCTGCAAAATGCAACTCTCTGATCAGTACCCTCCTAATTTTGGTCTTGGCCTTCAATCTCTGAACGTTGTAGAGGCCGCCATCTGAGCGTGAGTGAATGTATATACCACCATCCTGATCACGAAAGGCATATTTCAGAAGAAGTGAAAAGTATATTCCAAGGAGGGTGGGAGCTAGTACACAAACTTGCTTAAACCCACTCTTGATTTCAAACTCTTCAGAACTTGCACCATCAAACTTGATTACACCCTTCATGCCTGTGTGCAACGATTCCACAATGGACAGAAGACTTGGTGGGCAGCCAAGCTTCTTCTGTGCCTTGAACAGACCCTCACGACTGACCAAATCAAATGCCTTTGTGAAGTCGATGAAGGCAATAAACAGTGGTTGATTCTGTTCACGGCATTTTTCTTGCATTTATCGCAATGAGAATATCATATCAATGGTAGGCCGGTTCTGTCGAAAACACCACTATGATTCGGGGTAGACTTGATCTCCTAGGACTTGAAGTCTGCGCAGAACAATTCTGGCATATACTTTTCGAGCAATACACAGAAGTGAGATACTCCTCTAGTTATTGCAGTCGCTCCGATCGCCCTTGTTCTTGTACAGTGTTATGATGCTTGAATCTTTGAAATCCTGTGGGACTTGTCCTTCTCTCCAGCATAGCTGTATTAGCTGGTGGATCTGTAGAGTGAGTGTGTCTTGCCCACTCCTGATAACCTCTATTGGAATCAAATCCTTACCTGGAGCCTTGCCAGATGCAAGTTCATTTATAGCACACTTAACTTCTGTTATGGTGGGAAGTGTGTCCAGGTGGTCAAGAGTTGGTAGAGCCTCTATGGCGTTGAGAGCATCGTCCGCTAGATTGGTCTCACTTGAGTGAAACTCCAAATAGTGCTCTACCCATCTGTCCATCTGCTGTTTCTTATCAGTTATGATTTCTCCAGTCAAGGTTTTCAATGGTGCACTTCTTTTGATCATTGGACCACAGGCTTTCTTTATTCCCTTATACAAGCTTCTGAAGTTTCCTTTATCACTTGCGATTTGAATGGACTCACATAACTTGATCCAATAATCATTTGCTCACTAGTAGTATGTCATGTCCTAACTACCTATCAGTTGTGGTGGCAACCACCGATATTTTACTATATAAAAAGTCTATCACCACATAGAAAACGTCATATTTTACGACCACAACGGACCACATTTTCACAAAATTGGCGGGAAAGTTCTTGGTTCTGGATGACTATTTCCGATTGACTATTTCCGGTCTCGGGTACCCCCTACCGACCGCCCATCACACAGGTGCCTCCGCCGACCTCCTTGGCTTCCCCCGACCGCTTCCGAGACCATTAAAAGATAGCGGCGCAAGCCCCGTGTCAGCGACTTGTTCGCTACAGAGTTCTCAGGACTCCCCTACTTTTGCACCGCACGAAATAACAACTCGTGACATTTGCAAAAGGAATGCAATTTATTTAGAGCTGACACTTGAATGGCTCTGCGAGCGTTATACTTCATCATCATTCTACAACATGAATGCAATGAAGTGGTGAGAAATGATGCTAGTAATCACAATCTAAATTTATAGCCTAATATTCGCCTATTGCCTAGAAACTATAGCATTTGTCAAGAATACGTCTGCTCTCTACCGTCTCCAGTCGAGTCTGTCCACACGCTACACATTGCGTGGACAAGCACGGACGCTGTCCCCTCCGTGCAGTAGCTAGTCTTGCGTGCATGGTGTCCCAAGCACGCTGGCTTGTGAGCTAGAGTAACCGGGCACTTCACGGTTACTCGTAAGGCCAAGCTTCCCAATGGCTTGGGGAAAGCCCTCGCTCACTTGTACGCGTTGGCCCCTGGTCTGACACAAATGTGTCTCCTTGTGAGGCTATTTATAGTGCTTGGTGTCTCTCCTGTCTGGTGTCTCCCTACTAGACTTGTGTTAACTCTTCTCACCTCTCTAAGGCCTTATTGGAGATCCTGACAGGCTCCCCTCCTCTCTGTGAAGTGTTACTTCCCTTTAACTCATGATTGTAACACGTCTGGTCACAAAGAAAAATTGGTTGCTCCAATTTTGTCAGATATCCAATAAGTTATAAATCTCTAGTTTGGGGATAGAACAACTCTCTTCTTCCTTTACTCACACTGCTCTATCTTTTCACTTGGCTAATTAAGTAGCCTATGTATCAGTATAGTTGGTTCTATAGATATCTTTGGGAATTGTTTTGAACCGGAACCGTTGTCTTATGACTTATGTCCTGGCTTCCGTCGTTTGACCCTATGTCTTTTGACTTTCACCTATTGACTTCTGTCTCGACCTGTCCTCAAATTGCCCGAAATGACAACCCACATACAAGTTGACTCTGTTATGAGTGCAACACATGAGCACAAAGTGTTCATGTTCCCATTAATATCCCCTCCAACTCATATACACACAGTTCTACTTTTCACCTTCTCGCTTCCGCTTGTGAAAAGCTATCTTCAATGTTACATTAAGGTTTTTAAGAAGTTATTGTGTCCCCTGAATTAAAGTTGTTGTTCTTTGAACCAATAGTGTGTGCAACTTTTGTGTGTTTGTTTTCCTGTTTGTTTGCGTGTTTACTAATAAACTACAGTGTACTTAACTCTCTAACATGTGTATGCGTTAGTGTACTAAATGTGTGTGTTCCTTCGAGCGCCGTAAATCGGTTTATTGTGGTTACAAACGTTTGTTATTCTTATTTGTGACCACAACTCCGCTTTCTGAAGCTCAAAGTACATTCCCTATCTAATCTATTAAAGTATGGCAGTAACACACATAAAAACTCGACAACACATTGGCTACACAGATGACACAGACAAGTCAAAATAATACGTTTCCAGCGGTGAAAAAATTTGCCGCTAACTTTCTCTCTCGCTCTCTTTCTTTCAACGTTTACTAATTTTCACATTCTCTCCTCGCATTTATTCCTCTTGCATACATTTCACTCGCTTTCATACTCTCCTTTTGCTCAACCATTCACTCGTCATTAAAATATGTTTCATAGCATCAAATACATGAACATTACATATATACAATAAACGATTGGCTGAATTATAACAGTAATCACGCCAAATGACTGTGCGTTTTGTTTGCACGTGTCATGTCTATACACAATATACAAAGTTATGAGGATGGTTTGTTACCGATCCTGTAATAGTAACTAATATGGTTTGGTGTGCTGACCTAAATTATCCTCAAGGGAAATAATCTAATAAATACTTTCATTTAAGAGAAATGGGTTAACTACCTTAAAGTGTTATTTGTAAAAAAGATGATGTTAATTCCTAAATGGTTGGGTTAGTTTAGAAATGATATTTTAGATAAATGAATTTATAAATGATTATAATTATGCGGTGATAAACTAATATAATACCTATTAATTGTATTTCTATAATTGGTGTTGTATTAAATAGTTTATTAACTAAATTATGGTGATTTCTAACTACCAAATGACAAAAATAAAGTTATATATGCATTTGAACAATTTGCAATTCAATTATTAATAGAAAAATGAAGTTATGTGTACTGTTAATAAAATAATAATATACATATATCACAGTTACATTTCTATATCTAATTACACTAAATCGACGTCCTCCTTTGCGTTGTGAAGATGGAGCAATGTTCTTTGTAGACTATTATAACATAGTTCATTTCGGCAAAGTCTTCTATGCTCTCCTTCAGGGATAGTGCATAAATATAGTTCCCTACTAACTTATGTAGGTTCATAACTAACACTTCAATGTTCCTCTAGCTTATGTGTGTGTCAGCGCATGTTACTTCTGCGTCTGTTTGTTACACTTCTCATAGCACTGTTACTTTCACACAGGTTACATGTTTGGCGATGATAACGCACTTACAATGTATCTTAATCACCACATACGGCACTGAGTTACTTAACATTACAGTGTCACTGTTTCTGGTGATGTGTGGTCGATCCCTTCCTGCAAATCAGGTATTTCAATGGATGATGGTCGACTCAAAATGTCTGCAACAGTGTTCAATCTTCCCTTTAAGTGCTGGATGGTAAATGTGTAATTTTGGAGAATCAAAGCCCACCTGTAAATTCTGTTATTGTTAGGAAGTCCAGACTGCATCACAGACAACGGAGAGTTATCGGATTCGATCACAAACTGTGCTCCTGCCAAAAATCTATGAAATTTCTTAACACAATAGATCAAACTGAGGCCCTCCAATTCTGATGCTGAGTATTTTGATTCAGCAGGGCTAATCTTGCGACTTACGTACATTACTGGGTGGAACTTCCCTTCGTAGAACTGTCCTAGTATCCCAGATATGGAGATGGCACTCGCATCTGTGCGTAAAAATTAAGTAAGTTTTGGATTAGGCATACGAAGGATAGGTGGAACGCTGAAAAGATGTTTCAGTTTTGATAACGCACTAATTAATCTTGCATCTTGTACAGATAACTTAGCCGAAGCTTTTAAGATGTTAGAAAAAACACTGGTGATTTCCGCCAGATTTGGAATGAATTTACTATAGTAGTTTACCAGACCCAGTAAACTTCGGACCTGTTTCTTGGTCGTTGGCATTGTCAAATTCAGAATCTTGGTGACGATTATGTCATCAGTTTTTAATTGGCCCCTGCAGATGGTATGACCCAGGAAGTCAATTTGTTCCATGCCCAACTCTACTTTGGTCGGCTTCGCTGTGAGCCCAAATACTCGCAACCTGTCGAAGACTTGTCGCAGTTTCAGTAGGTGTGTTGTCCAGTCTTCCGTATGGATGCATATGTCGTCTATATATGTAGCAATATTAGTCATCCCATGGAGAAGATCCCTAGTTAGACGGACGAAAGTAGCTGGAGCGTTACGAAGGCCGAAAGGAAGAAAGCGCCACTCATATAGACCTAAAGGAGTGGAGAAAGCTGTTAGATGAATCGAATTTACTTCCATCGGGACTTGCCAATAACCTTTCGTGAGGTCAATCTTGCTAAATATGCGAGATGTAGACATGTCCAAGATCAAATCCTCGCATGATGGAATTGGTTCAGCGTCAATTTTGGTTATTTTATTTAAACGGCGATAATCGACGCAGAGTCGAATAGTAGAGTCCTTTTTGGCGACAAGGACAATAGGGAAAGAATACTCTGACTGAGATTTCTGAATAATTCCGCTCGACTCAAGAGATAGAATTTCTTTGTCGAGGTTCGACCTATAGTTTAGAGGGATAGAATAAGGTCGACACTTGATTGGTGTGTTGTCAGTCAGAATGATAGAATGTTCTATTCTATCTGTCTTTCCTGGGATGTCGGAGAAAATGTCTCTGTATTCCTGTCACTAGCTCTATGATTTGTCGTCGTTGGTCGTCTGTCAGTTTCGTTTCTATCTTTATGCTGTCAATGGTCGCAGTCGTGTCTACAGTAGGGACTGGTAATTCCATCTCGTCTTCGTCTGTCTCGTTCAATACTGTTGTGGTGCTAGCTGTGTGTGCTGTTACCTGGCTAAGTGTGTTTGCGTTGTCGTTGTCGTGTGTCGCCCTATCCTAGTGAAGTTGTGTTGTGTACGTCTGTCGTCTCATTACTTGGTGTTGGTGCAATTTGTTCGTCTGTCTGTTGTTCTTGTCGTGAAAAGTATGGTTTCAGCATGTTGATATGAAATATCTTTAAGTGTCCTTTTATCGATATTTCATAATCCACATCTGATATTTTACGTTCAACGTTGAAAGGCCCTTGCCAAGATGTTAGTAACAAATTACGTTTATCAGGTAGTAGAAGCAAAACCTTCTGGTTTGGTTCAAGGTGAATAGTTTTAGCACCCTTATTTGCATAGTCGCGGTACATCTGTCCTTTCCTCTCCAAAGATGCCTTGGCTATTACACACGCTTTCATTATTCTATCGCGTGTTTCCGTTACCATCTCATACGGTGTTACTGCTGTTGGATTGTCTGGTAAGCTAGTGATTAGCTGATGGTAGATGGTTAGGGGTCCTCGAGGGTTCGCCCCATAAACTAACTCAAAAGGTGAGAAACCCGTACTCGAGTGCGGAATTTCTCTATGGGCAAATAGCACTGCTGGCAATAGTGTGTCCCAATCAGATGGGTTCTCCGCTGTTACTTTAGCCAGCATGTGTTTGAGATCCCCGTTAATTTTTTCTATGATCCCGTTGCTCATTGGGTGATACGGGGTACAGAAATGCTGCTCTACTCCTAACAATTTGGTTAAGGCTTGCGTAGCAGCCGAAATAAACTGCGTTCCCCGATCTGATAAGATAGATCGTGGGAAGCCAAAGCGAGAAAATATGTGCAAAAATACATTTGCCACATCTTTGGAGGTGATGTATTTCAGTGGAATAGCTTCGATCCACCTGGTGCATAGATCCACGAGAGTAAGTATATAACGGTTTCCTTTGCTTGACACCTGATTCAGGGGTCCAACAATATCGACCGCTACACACTCAAATGGTCTGGATGCTAATAATGACCGTTGAACTTCGGCCGTCACATGCTTTCCCTTTCGTACAAGATGTTGACAAATAGTACAAGAACGACAGAAAAATTTTATGTCCGAACAGAATTTCGGCCAGTAAAAGTGTGACAGAACTCTGGCTCGCGTTTTATCATAGGCCAAATGTCCAGCAAACGGTGACTCATGTGCGATTTTTAGCACATTTTGTCGGTATGTTACAGGTAACACCGTCTGCTGAATTTCATGGTTATTATTTGTGTAATAACGCATGAGAATTCCGTTAAATTTTCTAAAGTACCAAGATGCATTCTTAGTCACTTTCGCTCGTTCACCCAACAATTTAAAATAAGGTGTAATTGTTTGGTCGGTGCTTTGTGCCTCGATAAATTTCTGTCGAGTAGTGTTGGTATCTGCACCACTTGGTGTTAATAGCTGTAGCATTTCATTTTGTAAGTCAGTATAGTTTGTTTCTGTATCTGACCTTGTTACAGCGTTGGCCATATGTGTATGTTTCCAGGCTTTTATGTCGTCGTCTGTACATTCTTTCAATGAATCTAGGCATCCTAAAATGAGATCCGTGCATGGATCTTGCAGGATTGCGCAAGTAAATGTGCCGGTAAGGAACGGGGTATTGATATGCGCTTTTGCCAGTGGATATTTCTCAATGGTTCCAGAGAAAGTACGGCATTTGACAAATTCACCCGTATAATCTTCTGGTCTAGCAAGTTCTCTCCTTAAACCAAGTAGAGTGCTTCCGCTATCAATTAAACATTGGCATGGTTGATCATTGACCAGTGCATCGTAGAACTTAAGTTTACCTCTGGAGGCACTTGCTGCGTTAGCATCTTCATTTGAACATGGTATTACGTGCCCACATTTCAATTTACCATCCGCATGAAACTGATGGCATACGTTACATTTCTTAAAGTCTAAAATATCTGTTACTAATGCTACACTCTCACATTCACTCGTTGGCAACACATTCACAAGTTCCGGATCAATGTCACTCTCATCGTCTGATGATGTATCGATGAGTGCTGCATTATTTGCCTTCATCCTTTGTCTACCAATACATTTATTACTATAGTGGCCATAACTGGAACAAAAGTAACATTTAACAGCACGTTTAAATGATGATCTTCTGCTTTCTTGCTTCTTTAACACTGCTTCTAAGTGTGACGGATATGCGGGGTTCTTATCACACATCGAGTAAGCCGGATGAAAAAGACTACAATAGTTACATCGAGGTGGTTTCTGATATGGTTTGTCCTTCTTACGGTAATCTTTCTGGTTGTAAGATCTATCAGGAACTTTGTTTGCAAAAGCAGTAATTTCTGTGTCATGTGATGTAGATTTAAATATGTCCCGATTAGATGAAAAATATGCTGACCCCCGTTTCTCTAATTGCTGAATGGACTCAATATCTGACTGTTGTAAAAACTTCGCAAAAGGGGTAGGAACGGTAGATATCACCTTGTCCATTACCATAAGATCTTCTAATTTTTCATAGTTGTTACCTACTTTAGCAGCTCTAGTCCACTTTTTAAATGTGCTCTGCACGTTAGAGATGTAGTCTAAGAAGGTTTCAGTTGCTTTTGGCTTAATCTGTTAGAATTGAATTTGGTACCCAGTAGCGTCTAAAAGAAAGTGTTGCATTATCCTATCGTGTATGTACTGATAATTGTTCCTTAGCTCTGTAGGTATGGATTCTATTACTTTTAACGGCTCCCCACTGAGGTTCCTCATGTAGATCATTGCCCAGTCATCCAAAGGTATTTTCTGTGTCTTTAGTTGGAATTCTATGTTCTCAGTCCATGCGCTAATTGAATCCCCTACACTGTATGGTTTGATAAGGCCTTATACTTACTAAATTTGTTCTGTTCTTCTTGGCTCTTTTGTTTGCTAGAGGCTATTTGTATGTTAGAATCTACCTCCATTTCTTCATCTTTAGTTTAGTATCTGAAGTCTACTTGTATCTGCTTTTCTTTGGGCATGATCTAGTCTACTGTTCTGTTTGGTAGCATTGATCTAAGCTCTAATTGTTTCTGTTTGATAACTTGATCTAACTCTAATTGTTTCTGTTTGGTAGCTCCTTCGATCTCTTTCATTTCTTTTTGATGCTGCCTTTCTAATGCTCTTTCATCTCTGTCAAGAGCAGCTTTTCTTTCTGTTTCTTCTCTCTGTAGAGCAGTTTTTCTTTCTGTTTCTTCTTTGTATTTCTGATCTACCCATTTCTCTAATTTTTCACCAGTATGGCCCATTTCCTTGCCTGCCTGGATACAGTCATTTAGTGACGCCATTTTTGCGTAATGTTAGTTCAAAATGATATCACAATAATATTCACACAATAGTTTGTAATAATGTGTTAGTAAATATACATCTTTACTGAAAAAGAAGATGCATGATTAATTTAGAGCATACCAAAATATTCTGAAAATATACTCATCTAATTCTTTGGAAAATACGGTACTTGGGATGTTCCACCGCTGTCTTCCACACTTACAAAATGATTTGACTTGATAACACAATGGCTGCTTCTGTTTAGTAGAGCATCAAAAATTAGACACACGCTTATGTTGTAAATACAAACTTATATTTCATGCGAATGATGAATGAAAAAATGTGATAGATAGTGATAAATGGTGTTAATGAATGAATGATATGATCGTCTGAATGATGTGTTAGATGATATGTGAGATGATTCGTCGTATGACAGTCGATGTCGTCTTGTCTTCACTTTCTGACTATGGTGTAACTTCGTTCTAGGCTTCAGTTCAGTCGCTAATCTATTTACTGACTCTGTAGAATGGTGACATTGATGGCTGTATCACACACAATGAAATGTACACGATGGTTAAGATGGTAATATTCACTGATGATTGTATACATTTCTATTGATTTTTGTATAATAACACACTTTCAAAATTAATTTTCGTAGAATTTCACACTTTATCGATTTAATTTGGCTTCAATTGTGGTTCACGCTCCACAAATGGTATGATCGTATAATAGACCAAAGAAAATTATTTATGCCATGTATGGAAACAAATTTACATTACTTTGAAATATTTAACACAGCAATGATGTTGAATCGTGCAATGGACTGATGCTGGTTCAGAACTTTCTGATACCAATCGATAGCTGGCGTTGGTTCAGTGGTTTATAACACCACTTGCCTGCTGGCGTTGACTGTTGGTTGACTATAACACCAATTGCCTGCTATGACTGCTCTGCTGGCGTTGGTTCAGTGGTTTCTGACACCAATTGGGGTCCTGCCTGTCAGCGACTTGTTCGCTACAGAGTTCTCAGGACTCCCCTACTTTTGCACCGCACGAAATAACAACTCGTGACATTTGCAAAAGGAATGCAATTTATTTAGAGCTGACAATTGAATGGCTCTGCGAGCGTTATACTTCATCATCATTATACAACATGAATGCAATGAAGTGGTGAGAAATGATGCTAGTAATCACAATCTAAATTTACAGCCTAATATTTGCCTATTGCCTAGAAACTATAGCATTTGTCAAGAATACGTCTGCTCTCTACCGTCTCCAGTCGGGTCTGTCCACACGCTACACATTGCGTGGACAAGCACGGACACTGTCCCCTCCGTGCAGTAGCTAGTCTTGCGTGCATGGTGTCCCAAGCACGCTGGCTTGTGAGCTAGAGTAACCGGGCACTTCACGGTTACTCGTAAGGCCAAGCTTCCCAATGGCTTGGGGAAAGCCCTCGCTCACTTGTACGCGTTGGCCCCTGGTCTGACACAAATGTGTCTCCTTGTGAGGCTATTTATAGTGCTTGGTGTCTCTCCTGTCTGGTGTCTCCCTACTAGACTTGTGTTAACTCTTCTCACCTCTCTAAGGCCTTATTGGAGATCCTGACACCCCGTGCATGTGGAATACTTATATAAGTAGACCAAATAGTCACCGGGTTCGAGTCCCACTGTGTGTGTGTGTATGTGTGTGTGTGTGTGTGTGTGTGTGTGTGTGTGTGTGTGATCGAACTCCAGTCATATCGACCATTCGATGAAGAAGACCGTAGTCAATATGACTGAGAATGATTTAGTCCATCTCGCGAGTTATCCCGAGTAGGTCAAGTAATGACCAGCTTAATAAACTTTTGCACGGCTCAGTATGCTAATTCGACAGAAGTCCCGACCCCATGTAAAACGATTAAACGCATGGTGAAAATCTGGTTTAAAAAATATACCACCCAATCAATTTTATTAAAAATTAAACCTAAAAACTTAATTAATCACCTAAAAGTCTTGTATGTATACTAGAGAATAGTTACGTCAATAAATATCTACGAGTCTCCATTAATTCAAACCATAGAGTATCAAGATATACATTAAAATATATAATATTATTAAACACCACGGTTATACTCCTTTAATTATAAACGGATTCCAAGGGGAGAGTAATCGGTCCCTTGACTAAACCAGAATTGTTCCCCTTTTACACACTAACTTCCCCTTGAATGCCTATTTACCTGCGCGACCAGGTAAAGCTCATGCGCCTCACTGACCACGAGCCGACGGAGACGACAATAGCCAAGGGCCAGCGGAGTACTGATAACCGATAGATAAGAACCTGAAGGTAATTACCAGTGACGGCTAGGCGAGTGGAAAATATGCAGTGGTCAGGCATACAAGAATTCAACACATATTTGTATTTCTATTTTGCTGTAAATCTCTCTCTCTCTCTCTCTCTCTCTCTCTCTCTCTCTCTCTCTCTCTCTCTCTCTCTCTCTCTCTCTCTCTCTCTCTCTCTCTCTCTCTCCTCTCCTCTCTCTCGCTCTCATGAAATAATACTGAATACGTGTGTGCGTGAGTGGGTGTACTGTCGAGTATGTGTGTGTGTGTGTGTGTGTGTGTGTGCACATGTAGGCGTGCTTGTGTGTGTGTATGTGTGTGCCTGCGTGGGTGTGCTATCAATTGCAGGACATCGCAGTCAACCTCAGTATTCTACGGAGTGTCTGACTTTCTGAGGCAAGTTTTGCAATTGTCATTATGGACGAACGACAGTCATGGGGTGTGCGCTAGCGCGCGCGTGTGTGTATATATATATGCGTGTGTGCATGCCCGCGCGCGTGTGCTATCAATTACAGGACATCACAGTCAACCTCAACATTGTTTGGAGTTTCGTGTGTGCTGGGCAAGTTTGCAATTGTCATTATATACGAACGACAGTCAGGTAATGTGCGCTAGCGCGTGCGTGTGTGTATACGTGCGTGCGCGCGGGTGTGCTATCAATTACAGGACATCACAGTCAACCTCAGTATTCTACAGAGTGTCTGACTTCCTGTGGCAAGTTTTGCAATTGTCATTATGGACGAACGACAGTCATGGCACGTACGCTAGCGCGCGCGCACGCGTGTGTGTGTGTGTGTGTACATGCGCGCGCGTGTGTGCTATCAATTACAGGACATCACAGTCAACCTCAACATTCTTTGGAGTTTCGTGTGTGCTAAGCAAGTTTGCAATTGTCATTATATACGAACGACAGTCATGTCGTGTGCGCTAGCGCACGTGTGTGTATGTACATGCATGTGTGCATGCGAGCGCGGGTGTGCTATCAATTACAGGACGTCGCATTCAGACCCATCATTCGGTGGAGTGGTGTGTTTGCTGGGTAAGATTGTTGCTGAATTATTGAACGACCAAAATCTATGCCTTATACTATAGCTGTGAGCGTGTGTATGTGTGTGGGTGTGCGTGCGTGTGTGCTATCAATTAGAGGACGGCGAGGTCAACCCCAACATTCTATGGAGTAGTGTGCTTGCTGGGTAAGATTGCTGCTGTCTTATTGAACGAACAGCAGTCATGTCACATGCGTAGGCGTGCGTGTATGTACATGCGTGTGTGCGCGCTATCAATTACAGGACGTCGCATGCAACCCCAACATTGATTGGTTGGTCGTGTGCCACCATGCTTTACCATGTCATCAAATGACCAAAGCTAGGTCTTGTACTATACCTGTGTATCTATCTTTTACATAGCACAGTTAAGCTGTAAGGCAAGACATTTACAGGACTTTGCACTCAGCCCTAACATTGATTGGTTGGTCGTATGCTATCATGATTCGCCGTGTTACTTCACGACCAAAACTATACCTTGTACTATAGTTGTGTCTGGCTATTACATACTGCAGTCAAGTTGAACCGCATTGCATTTACAGGACGTCACAGTCAGTCCCAGCATTCATGCTTCTTGGACAAGCTTGCCGGTGTCTTTCTGACTAGCCGGTACCCATGATCGTCTATAGTGTCTGTCACCAGGATTACCCTCATCAGCATCACCCACCGCCACCAACAAAATCATTATCATCATCATCATCATCAACAGCAGCATCGTCATCAGCTGAAGGTGACCGATCGGGTGTCTCACCACAGGGCTATGTCGGCGGAGTGAACGGCCGTGAACGTGTTCAGACATGTCTTTGGGGAAAACTGGAGGTTGACTCAGAGCGTATTGACAACATAACGATACAACCGATCAAATATGCTGATGCGTCCGATCATCTGTCTAAGGTATACAATCGAAACACGTGACTAAAACCAGTTAAAGATGGCGTCGCACTCGATGACATGTGTAAGTCTACAACCGCGCGACTAAAACAGATCAAAGATGGCGGTCTCATGCCTTATGGGATACATCCGAAACACGTGACTAATGGTCAAAGATGGAGTCGCATCCGGTCACATGGTCAGACAATATTCTGATGAGTCATTCTACGTAAGCAAATACCGTGTATAAGACGACTAACATTCGTCGAATAGAAGTACCGGGCTCAGTGATCAGCAAAGTAGCACATCTTCTACGTTACCTGTTGTGAAGACTGGTGATTCTTGGTTCTTCATCCCAGCTCTGTCATTAGACATGTTGCTCTGCAAGAAACCTACTTCTTGTAGTCAGACAACCGTAGACCCATATGAGACAACATTTGATCAGCTTGACGACTCTTCTTCAGATGAAAATAGTGACCCTCTGTCTAGCGGTCATGAACCAGACTCGGAGTTTCTCAAGAAAATCAATGCTTTGTGGAATGAAAACTATCCTACCGCTGGTTTCTGAAGTTGCTCCTCTGTCACAGAAGATGAAATACAACACCCATCGAGAAAGGTATGTATAAATAGTAACGGTCACACTCATAGTTTCCAAGAACAGTTGTGTTAGTTCCGATGTCTAATGGTACATTCTATTATCTGGTACTCTTTATTTTCACTATGAATTACTAGACGCTGAAGCCTTATAAGTTTCAATGTGATTTTTTTTCTCCTCTCCAGGTAAATTTTTGCAACAGATCCTCACCTCTTGACAGTTCATACCGTTGGCACCGAAGAACGCAATGGCAACTGGCACCATGTAATCAGAGAACGAGAAAATTTTGAGCGACGTATACTAGGGTTGGACCAAATGCTATCCCCAGTCCTGAGGACCATTCACAGAGTCAAAGTCCTTGAGCAGAGAAAAAAGTCAAGAACAACAGTGAAAGAGGCCGAGATAGTCTAATCTCCTATGGTAACTGGTATTTAAAATTAAAAAATATCAATCCACACTAGCGGACGTGTATTAAAACACCTACATAAAACAAGATGGCTGTAGTATAATTACAACCATGTCTTTAATAGCTGACCAGGCCTCAATACGAAGAAAACTACAAAGGGTGTGAGGAGACTGTATATGTATATCACGGGTATTCTGACTTCGCAAACTATAGCCCACAAATGACTACAACACAAGTAACTTGGCGCCCTCTACGCTATCTATTTCGTCATGGTTAGAGGTCATGTCGCGATCATGACCCGCATTCCCCAACCCAGCTAAAACATACAACAGGTCAACGAGCGGCTAGTAGAACGCTTAGTCGCGCCATACAGACAGCCACGTCAGCATAATCTGAACCGCTTGACCTATGAAACTGGCTGAAACTGGTTTTACGCGTGGCTCAAAAACTAGTATATACACTCGAGGCTGGTAACACTCAACCATCGTGATCAGAAGATGACTACAGACCTCAAGACTGTGCCTGCTAACTGGGTCTACATGACTCGTAGTGGTGAGACTATTAGACCAGTGGGTGGCGGCGATAAGGCCGTGTCTGTCTCAGCCTACAGAGGAACGAGTAAGTTCCACATCCGAAGATTTTACGGTGAATCCGACAAGAAGTTCCCGACTAAGAATGGAATGACACTTACTATGCAAGAATATGAACAGATGATCGCCATGCATCGCGAGATCCTAGCTGACTTTGATAGACTCAACCAAGTTATCCAAACCAGTAACGAAGTCAAACAAGGTACTAACAGAGACAACCAAGTCAGTAACCAAAACATTCAAGTCAGTGCTCATGGCAAACAAGACACTACCAGAACCAATCAAGTCCAAAACACTCAAGTCAGCGCTCAAGTTAAACAAGGAACTAACCGAAACCACCAAATAGACGCATACTATACCGCCAGTTTTCAACCCAGCTGCAGTCAGATGTGTGATGACCCCAGCAACCAGATGTGTGATGAACCCAATAACCAGCTGTTTGACGTGCAACAAGACATCAACCGAAGCAAGCAAGTCCAACACACTCAAGAGAGTACTAAAGTCAAACAGGGTACTAAACGAAACCACCAAGTAGACGCATACTATACAGCCAGTTATCAACCCAATTACAGTCAGATGTGTGTTGACCCCAGCAACCAGATGTGTGATGAACCCAATAGCCAGCTGTTTGATATGCCCAACACTCAGATTCTTCTTCTTCTTCTTTCGTTCGCCTGAAATATGTTTATAACTGCAATGTTGTCTCTTGTATGAATCTAACAGTCTTTTTTAGTTCATTCAGCGGTCCATAGAGTTTATCTTCCACTTTTGTCTCTCTAGGCCAGAAGGTTCGCCTGGGTATGTTGTAGTTTGGGCAATCCTGGAGTATGTGCTCTGCTGTCTGCAACGCCAAACCACATGTGCACATGACTGAGTCACCAATCTTGAATTTTGTATACAAGTGGTTGCGTAATCTATTGTGTCCTGTTCTGAGGCGCAGAAGAATGACCTGTTCTGGTCTATCCATAACGTGGTAGTCGTCTTGAGTAAGGTTTGGTGGCTTTCAGTTTGATTTGATCATTCTTTTCATTTGGTGGTATGTAATAACACTCAACACTCAGATGATTGATGGCCCGATGGTCTACAATACTCAGATGTCAACCCACCAATCAGGAGACCAGTTGTATGACTACATACCAAGTGACCTATACATACCAGACTACCAGCCGGAAAAACCAACCTACTCAGACAGTGGTGTGAAGAAACCCAGAAACAACATACAATTTGTATAGCTCTGTATGTGAAAATAAAATGATGTGATGATACTATGTATACCGGCTCATATCACAGCATCCATTTCGTATAATGATATTATGCATTTTTATTCTTGAAAAATGTACTGAAATACTGTAAATAAAAAGGTATATAGATTATAATTACATCTTGTTTGTTGAATATTTAGTGTTTACGGTGTATATACTTGTCATATGGTGAGAGAATGAAGAGTAAACACCTTGTCAAGTAATAAAATTTGTTAGCCAAATGGGAAAAATTGTGGCGACATTTCAACCAGACTTATAAAAAACTCAGTCAAACATGTGAAAAGTAGGAAAATGTGTTAACCAAAGTGAAAAATGGTGGTCACATTTCAACCAAACTTATAAAAATCTCAGTCAAACTTATGAAAATTAGGAACAATTGTTAACCAAATGTGAAAAGGTTAACCACATTTCAAACCAAACTTATAAAAATCTCAGTCAAACATATGAAAAGTAGGAACATTTGTTAACCAAATGTGAAAAGTTTGCCCAAATTTCACCCAAAGTTATGAAAAGTGGGAAATTTTGTTGTCCAGATGTGAAAAGTTTGACCAAATCTCACCAAAACTTATGAAAAGTAGGAATCTTTGTTAACCAAATGTGAAAAGGTTAGCCGAATTTCAAACAAAACTTATATAAATCTCACTCAAACATATGAAAAGTAGGAAAATTTGTTAACCAAGCGTGAAAAGTTTGGCCGACTTTCACCCAAACTTATGAAAAGTGGGAAATTTTGTTGTCCAGGTGTGAAAAGTTTGACCAAATTTGCACCCAAACTTATGAAAATTAGGAAACTCTGTTATCTAAAGGGTAAAATTCTTGGCCGAGTAAGAAAATGTGTTAACCAAATGTGAAAAGTTTAGCCAAATTTCAAACCAAACTTTAAAAAATCTCAGTCAAACACATGAAAAGTAGGAAAATTTGTCAACTAAACGTGACAAGTTTTGGCCAACTTTCACCCAAACTTATGAAAAGTGGAAAATTTTGTTGTCCAGATGTGAAATGTTTGACCAAAGCTCACCCAAACTCATGAAAAGTAGGAAACTTTGTTAACCAAATGGCAAAAATCTTGGCCAAGTAAGAAAAGGTGTTAACCAAACGTGAAAAGTTTGACCAACTTTCACCCAAACTTATTAAAAGTGGGAAATTTTGTTGTCCAGCTGTGAAAAGTTTGACCAAACCTCACCCAAACGCATAAAAAGTAGGAAACTTTATAAACCAAATGTGAAAAGTTTGGCTTAAGTTCATTGAAACTTATAAAAAGTAGGAAACTTTGTTAACCAAATGTGAAATTTTTTGGACAAGTGAAGAAATATTTCATCCAAAACTTATAAAAAGGTAGGAAATTTTGTTAACAAAATATAAAAAATTTAAGCCAAATTTAAGCCAAAACTTATAAAAAGTAGGACAATTCCTTAACCAAATGGGAAAAATATCTCACGTTGTCATTTTAAACACCCAACCTGCTAGAGATATTCGTCTGTCCCCTAGGCAAACAACAGTTGTATTTCAGAAAATTAAATGTATCTCATGTAATAAGTCACTATGGTTGAATGAAAAAATAAAATTTCCACAATTAAATTGTATAAATTTCTCTTTTATGTTTCCACTTTGAATGTTTCATGTAGAAATTTAATCGTTAATTTTTGTACAATTTAATTGTGGAAATTTTATTTTTTCAGTCAGCCAGTCAGTCAGTCAGTCAGTCAGTCAGTCAGTCAGTCAGTTAGTTAGTCAGTTAGTTAGTTAGTTAGTCAGTCAGTCAGTCAGTCAGTCAGTCGGGAGCGGCTGGCCGAGTGGATAGCACGCCGGACTCTCATTCGGGAGACCCGGGTTCGATCCCCGGTAAGGTGCGGGATTTTTTTCTGTCGGGGGCAAACAGAAAATCCTAACCTGCACAGTTCGCGGCGACTGCACTAGCCAGGCGGCCTTTATTCCTCAGGCTCAAAGACCCCTCTGCCATACACCGCAAGGTACCATATTGGCAGTAAATGACAGCAGGAGACTCGCCTCGCCGAAGAAGGGTCACTCAGGGAAAACAATTACACCTTTTTTTGGAAGGGTAGAGGGCAGGCAGAAAAAAGGCAACACGGTGTGGGCTTTGGAGTGAAGAATACGCTACTGGGAGGTTGTTGTCGCCGTCACTGATGTGCTGCTCCTGTTTCCGAATCTTCTGAATTGTTGGCAGTGGTGGTAATTGTTTGTTGGCAGTGGTGGTAATTGTTTGTTGGCAGTGGTGGTAATTGTTTGTTGGCAGTGGTGGTAATTGTTTGTTGGCAGTGGTGGTAATTGTTTGTTGGCAGTGGTGGTAATTGTTTGTTGGCAGTGGTGGTAATTGTTTGTTGGCAGTGGTGGTAATTGTTTGTTGGCAGTGGTGGTAATTGTTTGTTGGCAGTGGTGGTAATTGTTTGTTGGCAGTGGTGGTAATTGTTTGTTGGCAGTGGTGGTAATTGTTTGTTGGCAGTGGTGGTAATTGTTTGTTGGCAGTGGTGGTAATCGATGTTGGCAGTGGTGGTAATTGTTTGTTGGCAGTGGTGGTAATTGTTTGTTGGCAGTGGTGGTAATTGGTGTGCTACTGCTGCTGCTTCGGAATCCATTGTATCCTCATTTCTGTCGTGGCTGTAGTAGTAGTAGTAGTAGTAGTAGTAGTAGTAGTAGTAGTAGTAGTTGTAGTAGTAGTAATAGTAGTAGTAGTAGTAGTAGTAGTAGAAATAGTAGTAGTAGTAGTAGTAGTAGTAGTAGTAGTAGTAGTAGTAGTAGTAGTAGTAGTAGTAGTAGTAGTAGTAGTAGTAGTTGTTGTTGTTGTTGTAGTAGCACAAGTAGACACAGACACAGAAGGGGGACACGGGAGAAGCAAAAGAAAAAGTTAGTTAGTTAGTTAGTTAGTTAGTTAGTTAATTAGTTAGTTAGTTAGTCGACAGATCATCCTCATTGAACATCGAACCATTCAGTTCATACGTGCTCGGATCCCCTCCTCAGCAAATCCTGCATCGTGTAGCGGCTAACGACACCAGTTCTGTGTTTATCAATCTTCTTTAGCGTCCTGTCAGACCATTATCTAATATTACTGAGTCGTGTAGTTTTGATGTTCGCATGTTGCCCATGCCTTTATAATGCATATCTTTTATATTGTTGCTGTTCTCTATTAGCCTTGAATGATGTGTGAATGAAATAATGTATGAAAGAGAGCGATAGAAGGGCAGAACGTTGGACGGGCCTGCGTGCCCAATTCTTAACCCTTTGAAAATAAAGTTTGTTTGTTCATTCGATCGTTCGTTCCTGCGTAAGTTTCTTGTTTGGCCACACCTCTTTTAATTTACTGTTCTCGCAGTCTGACCATGGTTGTAGATTCACAGTCACCCCTCTGCTGTGTCCACCGTGACGAGGTAGAGGGGCTTGAGTGTTCCAATGACCCCAAGAGCTATGCCGACGGTAGCACAGCTACTGGTAGGGTCACCCATGTCGGACAGGTCAAGAGAGAGAGACCACACCAAGCGACACACAAACCTGCTGCCTTGTAGGTAGACTGGGGACAGTCAAAGGCTAGGGAAAGCACCCCAAAAAATATGCTTGTCGAAATCGGATGTACTGAGCCACAGGCTTGACAAAGCAGTGCAACGTAACTTAATTCATGATGTCACAAATTAATATCAATTGTTATGGTGCTAATCCCGCGAAGTCCCATTAGGCGGTAATAGTGCCAGGCTCCCTGCCGCAAGAGGGTCCACCCATGACTACTGGTGGTCACCTTCCCCTGTGCTGTGGAGTCAAGGCACAGAGGAGTAGATTAAGAGCTATTGACCAAATACCCTGGACACTCAACATACTACAGTGGAATGTCGAAGGAGTTTATAACAAGAAAGCCTCCCTAACAAAGCGTCTTCATAACGATAGTATAGATGTGGCATGCATTCAAGAGACACACCTCAACGCCAATCGCAAATTCTCAGTCAGAGGATATCAGGCCACACGTTTCGACCGCAAAGGACACAAAGGAGGAGTTCTAATACTTACACGAAATACAATACCTTGCAGCGAAGTATCTGTTATCTCTGACAACCAAAAGGAAATTATAGGTGTTGATATAATGATAAAGGAAGTGAAAATAAGAATTTACAATCTGTATAGCCCAGCAGATAAGGACCTTACTCTCTCAAACATGAAAATAACTGACACAAACTGCATTATTGTCGGAGACTTTAATAGCCGTTCAGAAAGATGGGGATACACAGATACTGACAAAAGAGGAGATGAAGTGGAGGACTGGGAAATAGACTCAAATCTCCATCTACTCAACAAAACGGATGACACACCGAGCTTCTACTCCAGAAGATGGCTTACCACTTCTACTCCAGACTTGGCTTTCTGCACAAGAGACATCCTCCTCAAAATCGATCGCCATGTGCTTGACCAATTAGCAGGTAGTGACCACAGACCAATTAAGCTTGTATTGAATATGGAGTATGTTCCACAGGAGCAAAAGCCTTTGCCCCGCTGGAATTACAAATGAGCAGATTGGGACAGATTTGCCATACTAACAGACACATATTGTGAAAACATAAATACACGATATGGCAACATGAAGTAAATGGTGGAAAGTCTAAACAGAGCAATAATACGGGCGGACACTGAGTCTATTCCAAGAGGAGCGAGGAGAAATTACAAACCATACTGGACTGAAGAACTACACATTTTGGAGGACAAAATTGAAGATGCCAGGAAGACAGCAGAGAGAGAACAAACAACTGAAGCGAACATCTCTCTCAAAGTCATCTCAGCAAAATATAAAAGAACAGTAAATCAAACAACAAGAGTTTGTTGGGGGGGGGGGGGGGGGGGGGGGAACAGTAAACCTGAACTTTGACAGGGATGGAAACAAACTATGGAAACTATTGAAAGCCATCAACAATGAAGGATCTAGAAACAAACGCATAACAATTAAACAAGGAAATGCCTTGCTTACAAGAAAAAAGGCTGCAAATGCACTAATGGAACACTATGCCAATGCAAACCACATTGATATTACAACCGAACAGAAGAAAGCAATCAAAGATAAACAGATACATTATAATAATACAGAGAAAGCAGCAGAATATATTATGGTAAATCTAACTATGGAAGAAATGGAACAGCAATGAATACCCTAAAAAAGAAGAAATCACCAGGAAAGGATGGAATCACAAATGAAATGCTAATAGGATTAGGCACAAAGGCAAAAAAGAAACTACTAGCAGTCCTAAATTACAGCTTGAAGAGAGGAATATTCCCACAGGCATGGAAGGAAGCTATACTAATACCAGTCCCAAAGAAAGGAACAGGCCTGGAAGAACCAAATGGCTATCGACCTATCAGTCTACTTAGCTGTGTAGGAAAATTACATTGGGACGCATAACATTGATATTGGCACCTTGCCGTCTTGACAGACAATAGTTTGTGCTTCAAAAAGGCATAATAACTTTTACCTATGGCGGTAGCGAATGTGACTGATAAGGCCAATTCGCGCTGTAAATGTCCGTTCACAGTGGGTGCATGTAAACACGTGGTCATTTCCACCATCATGCACCATCTTACGTCTCACACGCTCGGTGTGTGACTTATCTGCAATAATTTTCTCCTTTGTCTTTATTCCATTTCTGATGTTTGCCCTCCATGCAACACGTTCAGCGGCGACTTGCTCCCAATGTGCATTATCAATGCCTGTAATCCTGTATCAATCATGTCCCGCTTACACACATCTTTGTATCGTAGTAGAGGCCGACCCTGAGATCTCTTACCCATCTGTAATTCACCAAAAAAGATGTCCTTTGGTATTCTACCATCATCCATCCTCCTAACATGTCCTATCCATCTAAGTCTACGAAGACTGAGCATGGAATAAACCGTCACACAACCTGATCTTTCCAATACTTCAGTATTTGTGATTTTGTCTTGCCACTTAATACCAAGAATTCTTCGCAGACACCGCATATGAAAGCTGTTTAAACGTTTCTCTTGGTGTGAGTAAGTTGTCCAGGTTTCACTGCCATAAAGAAGAGTACTAAGGACACAGGCTTGATAGACAAGGACTTTTGTTTTGACAGTAAGCTTCCTGTTCTCCCAGACTCTTTTTCTTAACCTGTTCATTGTTGTTGCTGCCTTACCAATCCGGATGTTGATTTCCTGATCAAGGGATAATTTGCTATTTACTACTGATCCTAGATATGTAAAATGGTCTACAATCTCTAGTTCGGCGTCGTCAATAAAGATTGATGGTACCCCATGTGCACCTTGTGACATAATCTGTGTCTTCTTTTTGCTAATTGTTAAACTAAATTCAGAACAAACATTGGAGAATGCAGATAGTTGACATTGTAACTCTTCCTCAGAGTGGGTCGTAACTGCCGCATCGTCTGCAAAAAGCAACTCTCTGATCATTACCCTCCTAATTTTGGTCTTGGCCTTCAATCTCTGAACATTGTAGAGGCCGCCATCTGATCGTGAGTGAATGCATATACCACCATCCTGATCACGAAAGGCATATTTCAGAAGAAGTGAAAAGTATATTCCAATGAGGGTGGGAGCTAGTACACAACCTTGCTTAACTCCACTCTTGATTTCAACTCTTCAGAAGTTGCACCATCAAACTTGATTACACCCTTGATGCCTGTGTGGAACGATTTAACAATGGACAGAAGAGTTGGTGGGCAGCCAATCTTCTTTAGTGCCTTGAACAGATCCTCACGACTGACCAAGTCAAATGCCTTTGTGAGGTCGATGAAGGCAATAAACAGTGGTTGATTCTGTTCACGGCATTTTTCTTGCATTTGTCGCAATGAGAATATCATATCAATGGTAGACCGGTTCTGACGGAAGCCGCACTGTGATTCGGGGTAGACTTGATCTCCCAGGACTTGAAGTCTGCGCAGAACAATTCTGGCATATACTTTTCGAGCAATACACAGAAGTGAGATACCCCTATAGTTGTTGCAGTCGCTCCGATCGCCCTTGTTCTTGTACAGTGTTATGATGCTTGAATCTTTGAAATCCTGTGGGACTTGTCCTTCTCGCCAGCATAGCTCTATTAGCTGGTGGATCTGTAGAGTGAGCGTGTCTTGCCCACTCCTGATAACCTCTATTGAAATCCCATCCATACCTGGAGCCTTGCCAGATGCAAGCTCATTTATAGCACACTTAACTTCTGTTATGGTGGGAAGTGTGTCCAGATGGTCCAGAGTTGGTAGAGCCTCAATGGCGTTGAGAGCATCGTCCGCTAGATTGGTCTCACTTGAGTAAAGCTCCAAATAGTGCTCTACCCATCTGTCCATCTGCTGTTTCTTATCAGTTATGATTTCTCCAGTCAAGGTTTTCAATGGTGCACTTCTTTTGATCATTGGACCACAGGCTTTCTTTATTCCTTCATACATGCTTCTGATGTTTCCTTTATCACTTGCGATTTGAATGGACTCACATAACTTGATCCAATAATTATTTGCACACTGCCTGGCAGCCTTTTGTACATCCTTCTTAGCTTGCTTTAGCTCATTTCAGTTCCCGTTTCCGGCAACGAGCGGACGTGTTTTCACAAGCTCTCCCAATTTCTATAGAATTTATCAAAGTTTTGCCTATTTCAATCGTCATGCCGTGTATATCATTGCGTTAGTTCTAAAACTGGATCTAACACGAATTAATATCTTAAGTTTATGTGACTGTGGTTTAGTGAAATGAGGATTTCTTTGATAAATGGACGGTAAGGTCATTCAATTTTGAAACCTACCAATTATCGATAAACGACAACGTGTGATTAAACCATGCGTGACTAGCGCGTGGTAAGTCGCCAAGCACACAATATCGCAAGTCCCTGATCAGTTCTGTGTTCTTGTCTCAATTATCAAAACAAACGAACCACAACACATGACTTCAAATTGCCCGCGGCGCGTCTAGACTACAATGAGTTCGCTGCATTCTTCAAACGGGTTTGATAACATGATGCAGTAATGTCATCGATAGGAGAGGCCTCTCTGGAGGTGACTGGTGTTAAAACAAGATCCGGTTTACGATCGGCCGTGAATAAACCATACACACTAAACAAAGAGAAGGTGGTGAAGACCAAGCTAGCCAGGTGTGTGAACCCAGTCGGCCGAGTCGTCCAACACACCAACTCTGGCCAATGTGTTACAGTATCCTTTAACAATACACTCCATTATGAGGCATTTCGAACGTGCCTCATCAATTATTACAAGCCTGAACTAATTCAACACAGACAAGATAGGAGCGGGGCCTACGTGGAAGACCTGATTACGACGCCAGTCCTTACAATACAATTGTGTCACTCGAAGAACAAATTATTAGCTCAGGGCAGCGTTGAAAACATTAACTCTTGGCTAAAATTAGACTTTGTCGAGCTGGAGAACTCAATACATACATTCACGAGTAGAGACATATCAAAGACACAAGATATCATCAACATGCTCGTCTCGAGTGAGGAATCAGAATCTACACAGCCCACAACTACAGCTGTGGACATCACAGCAGACAATGTTTCTCAACTAACACATACAATGAATGAACAGGACAATACCATCAACACGAGGCCAGCTACCCCATCAGTGCTCTTGGCCATTGAATATCCAATGGAGCACCTCCAAAACAACGTAGAGACCAACGTAAGAGTAGCAGAAGAAATACCAGCCTTAGATAACACGCCAACTATCAATGGACAATCGTGCGATTGTCATAGGCGCATTGAGGTAATAGAACAATCCTTAAAGGCGCTCACTGCTACTGTTACAGCGAACATTGAAGCTAATAGCAAGACCAGCAGTGACTACACTGCTCTCAAAGCAGAAATCACGCTCCTGAGAGAGGAAAATCTGTTGCTAAGAAAAACAATAGAAACTTTACAGCACGAGTCCACCACCAACCCAACTGAACAAGCGTGTAATTCCCAAGCAGCTGTATCAACTTCGGAGAATCTTGAAGTCCAGTTTCACCAAAAACAAATAACTAAACAAGACGCGAAAAAACCTCAACGTGCAGAGGAAGATAAAACGCTACAAGCAGTCTATCCCATTGGTGTAAAAATAAGCAACAGATTCGAAGTGCTTCAAGAAAATTCGTCAGAAAACGTACAGTGCTATAGTGCACTGCCAACAGACAACACACGCCTCCAGGAAACACAGGGAGAGTCACATGGAGACGTACAGACTGCTGCTAAATGGGAGAAACAACGGGCAAGGCGTACTGACAACCAACATTTGCAGACAGCACGACCCGACTGTACACACATTATAATAGGCGACTCTCTAATGAAAGGTCTATACAGCGACCGGATGGCCACTTCAGACAAAGACATTGTTTCCATAATTCCATTGCCTGGGGCTGGTGTTGACCGGCTAACAGACAAGATTAGGAGGTTGGCTGTAAATCTTAACGTAAAAAGGCAAGCGTTCATATTGGTATCAATGACACCTTGAACAACCAGCAAATCACAACATCTCAACTGCTGGCGCTCTTGAACGGATTACGTCACACTTTTCCTAACTCGTCCATTTTCTTCTCCTCCATCATATCACCGAGTTATGGATTCCAGCGTCGTCTAGCTGACATAAATAACAACATATTGCAGAAGTTTTGTTCTCACAACAACATACAGTTCATCAACAACACACCGGTGTTTACTTCACAGTCTGGAGCACCTAAAAAGCGACTTTATAAGGATCAAGTACATTTGTCTACATTGGGCACCAGCTTGCTCGCCAAAAATATTAAATACCCAGAACGTACACAACCTACATCCAATACTGGATCGCGTAGGACACTTTTAGCTACACCACCTCAAACTCAAGCCAGACGACATACTGCCGCCACATCAAGTACCAATAGGCCAGAAGAGAGCAGACCACTCATAACCACGGCACCTGATATCCAAGCCAGACGGAACATTTCCACCACACCAAATCCGTACAATACGCCCTCTTTCACACAGGAGGGTGATAATTATGAAGATACGTTCCCTCTTCTCCACAGCAAGGATCAATCCAGTAGTAACAACAACGTGCCACCACAGCCTGCTGTTAGCCACGAATCAGAGCCTGTAGTTGGAAGTCGTTACACACCCGTGAGAAATCAACAGTATCCACTCCATTGTAACCCAGAGTTGTTATACCTCACATGTTTTAGCCCAGCTTCACTTCGTCAGGCACTTATGATGTCGCTGTACCAAGGACCAACACAGCCTGGTATTTACTAGCAATTCAGCACAAAGCAACACCGGATCTCGGTACAAGAAAGAGCCTCTCCTAGAAAGTTTATGGCATACTTGGTTATTGTTTTATATAGCAACGTATTAGATTGTACGTGGCTGTAAACATTGACTCGTATTGAAGTCACAGAGATTGACACTTAGATATCTTTTATAATACTTTTTATCGCGTTTATACTCCGAGTGAGGGGGTCTTCACTGATCATCCTTACTTATCTTTATACTATTTGTGTGTGTGTGTGTGTTTATATTGATAGAGATATTACTGTTTCTCTGTACTTTAGAGTGTGTATTTGTTATAAGGACGTAAGTTGTATTCATTTTGTGTTTTAAAATATTCATGATTACGCATTGTTAAAATGTCTAATAAGTACGAACACTGGCTCAGTAATAATGGGCTCAGAATCGGGCATTTAAATATCTGCCATCTATTAGGGAAGCTGCCTGAACTATCACTTATAGTTAATCAAAATTTTCACATGTTCGGCGTTAGCGAAAGTCGATTAAATAGCAACATCTCAGATGATGACATCGCTATCAGAGGCTTTAAAACCATTAGAAGAGATCCCTATCAGAAACAAGAGACGGGTATTGCAGTTTATATTTCTAACTCGCTTAACGCCCACCGTAGGCTAGATTTTGAAACCTGTGAGATTGAGTGTGTATGGCTTGAGGTTAAGCTTCAAAATCGCATACCCCTAGTAGTTGGCTATCTTTATCGAAACCCCAGTGCAGGAAATATCTGGTATGAAAAATTCACCACTATGATGGATGTAGTCTTTAGTAATGCTAGAGAAATAATACTGCTAGGCGACTTCAACATAGACACTAACAAATCAAACAAAACATGGGAAAACATAATAGAGTCATATAACTTCCAACAGTTAGTCAAACAAGCCACTAGAATAACAAATCATCTGTAACACTTATTGGTCACATTTATTCTACGTGTGCTGACAACATCACATAATGTACTGTACCTATTAATGCAATGAGCGATCACTACCCAGTATGTTGCACGTGGTCGAAAAGAGGTACCAAAACTCCGAAACACAAACATATAAGTATAAAATATAGAAATTACAAAAACTTCAATCAAGATGCCTTTTTACAAGACTTGCTCAACTCATCTCTGGACTATGTTTACCAGCTTCCTGACCCAGATGATGCTCTGGACCACTGGCTGAAGACCTTTCTAAGCGTATTTGATAAGCATGTTCCATTTAAGGAAGTTCGTGTTAAACATCACACTAAGCCCCCGTGGATCACACAGGAGGTAGTTGAACTTATGAGAGACCGGGACAGGGCACATAAAAATAGAGATCTAACTATGTACCGTAGTCTGAGAAACAAAGTTCAATATGTTATTCGAAAGGAAAAGAAAAACTATTTTAAGAACTTAATAATAGATAAAACCAACACTAAAGATATATGGAAAGCAATTAATACCTTGACAAACAAACACAAATCATCACAATCGTTACCATCAAATCAGGTTACATGTGATCAATTCAGTAGTTTCTTTCAGTCTGACATAAACCAACTGAAGGCTGCAATACCAGATGTGCCTCATGACATATCTTTATTATCATCATTCTGTGAGAGCAAATGCTATGGAGACATTCCCACAAACATACCGCTAATGACGACCACTGAAGTATTTACTCATCTCAGTAACCTAAAAAACAATAACTCATCAGGACTAGATGGAATCAGTAATCGGATCCTTCGCTATGCTGCACCGGCGATCTGCGAGTCACTAACTTTTATATACAATCAATGTCTCACCAAAGGTCACTTCCCATCAGCCTTTAAAATCGCTAAAGTGTATCCTCATTTAAAAGCTGGTTCATTAGACGATTGTATCATGAGTAATTATAGGCCAATTTCCATATTATCCTCTTTATCCAAACCGCTAGAAAAGCACATCCACAAAACAACACTAGAGCACTTAGTTCGCCACAAACTAATAGCTGACAGTCAGTCAGGATTTCGGCCAAAATATTCCTGCCATACGGCCCTAACAAACATGATAGAAAACTGGCATCAAAATATTAACAACAATACTCTATGTGGAACGATGTTTATAGACTTTAAAAAGCATTCGATATGATAGATCATACTATCCTAATTAAAAAACTAGAAACAATGAAAGTAAGCTTTAATATAGTGACATTAATAAACTCATTCTTATTAGACAGAAAACAAGTAGTATCACACAATAAATCTCTATCCCAAGCCATTACCATTAATACTGGAGTACCTCAGGGGTCTATACTTGGCCCTCTGTTATTTGCCATTTATATAAATGATCTTCCCTTATATCTGTCATCGTCCTGCGATCTATTTGCAGACGACTGCACAGTATATACAAACGCTATTGATCGTAATGTGCTAGAATTATCCTTGCAACAGGAAATAAATAGTGTAGTTAACTGGAGTCATGCAAACCACATGCAAATTAACATTTCTAAAACAAAATCTATGTTAATAGGAACCAGGCAAAGACTTCACACTCTAAACTCGCAGAGAACTCTTCAGCTGCACATTGGTAGCACGCCTATAGAAAGTGTAACCGAGCACAAGGCACTGGGTCTTATCATAGATCAAAATCTATCCTTTAATTCCCATGTTCATGCTCTAGTTAAACAAATAGCCAAAAAAGTATACCAACTTGCCAAAATTAAAAACTTCCTCGACGAAAACACAAGAAAGATATTCTATACTTCCCACATACAAACACATATTGATTATTGCTCCACAATCTGGGATGGATGCTCCAAATCAATAACAAAACGCCTTTATTCACTCCAGAAAAGGGCAGTGCGTCTAATCAATGGTGATAAGTTTACAGACAATTCTAACCTACATGAACGTCTTCAGTTACTGCCACTCCACAAACGCCTACTTTTTAATAAGGCTAAACTAACTCACAAAATCCTATTTCAAAATGCCCCAAGCTACCTTTGGCCATTGTTTAAATATAACGCAAGACATAGCGAACGACTAAATATACTTCATGTCCCTAAACCTAGGATAGACTTATATAAAACAAGCTTAGCATACTCTGCCACTCAGTTGTGGAATAATCTTCCACAAGAAATCAAAGACACCACCAATCATTATACATACAGTCGCAACCTGTTTGAACACTACCTCAAACAGACTACATGCCCCCTTAAAAAAAAAACAGCAACAAAGACAATAATAATGGTAAATTATCTCGAACGACAACTAGCCAGAAAAAAAACAAAACAACATTCCCATATGTGTGGCACGTTACACCCGCCTTGGGTATTTATGATGCCCATGTTAAACATTGCCTCAACGAGTCATGTATTATTGATTATTTTTCATGCGTTTTAATGCTTATTGTTCTTTTGTTGTCAAAGAATTGCTTCATAAGAGATGTTGAATGAAAGAATGTATGAGAGGAAATAGAGAAGAAGGGCAGAATGTCAGACGGGCCTGCGTGCCCAATTAATAACCCTTTCGAAATAAAGGTTTTCGTTCGTACGTTCGTTCGTAGAGTGTTACGCATCGTTCTTTCCTTGTTTCATAAGAGAGCTATCTTCTTTTTATCAATCAAGGGCTGCAGAGTCTGGTTGTTTGCCGCAAACCAGTCCAGCCTCTTATGATCCACAGTGCCGTAAACCCCTATCGTGTTTTATAAGACTTTCTTTAAGTTTACCACACTTTTCACTTGCTGTACAATTTTCTAATGTATCAGTGAAAGTGTCTTCAAGTTGCTGTTGAAACTCAACGCACTTATCAGGATCGTGGGTGTTAATAATATTAGTCCTGGGGCTAGATTTGTGTTTAGCTGTGTAGATTCTCTTTGGTCTAAGTCTAACCCTTCCAACAACCAAAGAATGATCCGTATCACAGTCAGCACTGTGATAACTTCGAGTTAAGGATGTATGGTTCAGATGTTGTCTCCGTGTGATGATGAAGTCCAGCTGATGTCAATGGCCAGATCTTGGATGTTTCCACGTGACCTTATGCAGCTCTTTTGTTTTAAAAAAGGAGTTTGCAGTACATAGGTCATTTCTGGTGCAATGCTCCAGCAGCCTTGCCCATTTTCATTCATGCGACCGATGTTGTATTTTCCAAGGCACACTGGCCATGAACTGAGTCCTTGCCCACACGAGCATTGAAATCACCGATGCATATATACCATGCTGAGCGCGGAGGAAAAAATCTCATGGCAGCAGAAGCTTGAACTCGAAGAAGAAAAAAGGACCACAAGGAGGAAAAATGGAAACGTCGAAAAGCTCCTACAGAAAATACATAAAAAAGGAGACAAAAGACCAAATAAAAAGTCCTTTTAAGGACTGCAGCCAGACAAGGCAGACAAGCCTACACCAACAAAGAAAACCACAAGAACAGACGAGCACAAAGGATAGCCGCGACCGATCCCCCAGCTGACGTCTCAGACACAAACCAACATTATCAGTCCGAAATAGGACTCACAGACACGAATTAGGGTGAATAAATCCACAAAACCACGGACCTCAACAAAACCACAGCTGAAAAAACGCAGGTTGAACCGAGGTCGAATTTGGAATTTTTGGTTGAAAATTGGAATTGTACATGGTCGCAAGCCTGAGACAGGAAGGATTTACTGTAAGGCTATTCACCGTGGAGATGGGCACAAGAGACCTGTTACCAATTCGCGTATTACGTGGTGAAACAACAAGGTGTTACAGGGACAAGCAAGAACACGGGAACTTAAAAGACTGGGCGAGGCAGCGGAGAAGACCTCGAGCTGGCTATAACCAAGCGTCATGCAGGGGTGGATAAGGGTAAGCAGTGAATATTTAAACTTTGCCTCCAATGTGAGCCACCGTCTCTCAGGAAGAACAACAATCTCAATACACAAATCCTCTACAGAAGAATGCAACCTCACAATGAGACCGAACACAACAGCTACAGTTCTCGTGCCGACCCTGAAACCATCCCACTAGGAAGAACATGACACCCAAACTGGGTGTTGCGATCATCCGGATCGAAAATGTCAGCCAAAGTCGAACCTCTGCAGCCAAGCGCAGCAACGACCGCTTGTGGTGGAGTAGCAGTCTTGCAAGGACCAGGTCCCGCATCGATGGCGAGGGGTCCAGGGTGAGGCTCAGTGGCGTGCAAAAGGGGGTACGGGGTGCGACGGCCCGGGAATCCAGCCGGGAGGAGGGCATCCAGTTAGGGAGAGGGGGCAGCACAATGCAGTGAGAGGGGAGGAGGAATAAATTAAGGAAGGGACAATTTAGGGGCATCCAATCAAGGGTTGGCCCGGCATCAAAGAGCCTCTGCGCGCCACTGGTAACTATAAGAAAGACTTTACAACACTATCTTCCTACCAACTCTATCTACCAAAGCCAAACCTGGCAATGACAGAAAAAGAGAAAAGAAAAATCACAACAACAGAAATGAGATTCCTGAGAAGACAATACTCAAGGGCCCTTTTTGTTTTATTTGCCATTTATATAAATGATCTTCCCTTATATCTGTCATCGTCCTGCGATCTATTTGCAGACGACTGCACAGTATATACAAACGCTATTGATCGTAATGTGCTAGAATTATCCTTGCAACAGGAAATAAATAGTGTAGTTAACTGGAGTCATGCAAACCGCATGCAAATTAACATTTCTAAAACAAAATCTATGTTAATAGGAACAGAGGCAAAGACTTCACACTCTAAACTCGCAGGGAACTCTTCAGCTGCACATTGGTAGCACGACTATAGAAAGTGTAACCGAGCACAAGGCACTGGGTCTTATCATAGATCAAAATCTATCCTTTAATTCCCATGTTCATGCTCTAGTTAAACAAATAGCCCAAAAAAGTATACTAACTTGCCAAAATTAAAACTTCCTCGACGAAAACACAAGAAAGATATTCTATACTTCCCACATACAAACACATATTGATTATTGCTCCACAATCTGGGATGGATGCTCCAAATCAATAACAAACGCCTTTATTAGCTCCAGAAAAGGGCAGTGCGTCTAATCAATGGTGATAAGTTACAGACAATTCTAACCTACACTGAACGTCTTCAGTTACTGCCACTCCACAAACGCCTACTTTTTAATAAGGCTAAACTAACTCACAAAATCCTATTTCAAAATGCCCCAAGCTACCTTTGGCCATTGTTTAAATATAACGCAAGACATAGTGAACGACTAAATATACTTCATGTCCCTAAAGCTAGGATAGACTTATATAAAACAAGCTTAGCATACTCTGCCACTCAGTTGTGGAATAATCTTCCACAAGAAATCAAAGACACCACCAATCATTATACATACAGTCGCAACCTGTTTGAACACTACCTCAAAACAGACTACATGCCCTCTTAAAAAAAAACAGCAACAAAGACAATAATAATGGTAAATTATCTCGAACGACAACTAGCCACAAAAAAAAAACATTCCCATATGTGTGGCACGTTACACCCGCCTTGGGTATTTATGATGCCCATGTTAAACATTGCCTCAACGTAGTCATGTATTATTGATTATTTTTCATGTGTTTTAATGCTTATTGTTCTTTTGTTGTCAAAGAATTGCTTCATAAGAGATGTTGAATGAAAGAATGTATGAGAGGAAATAGAGAAGAAGGGCAGAATGTCAGACGGGCCTGCGTGCCCAATTCATAACCCTTTCGAAATAAAGGTTTTCGTTCGTTCGTTCATTCAGAGTGTTACCCATTAGTCTTTCCTTGATTCTTAAGAGAGCTATCTTCTTCTTATCAATCAAGTGTGCAGAGTCGGCTGGTTGCCGCAAAACCAGTCCTCCTCTGATGATCCACAGTGCCGTAAACACCTACAGCAGTTTTACAAAGAGTTTCCTTAAGTTGACCCCACTTTTCTTTTACTGTAAAATTTTTGGTGTATCAGTGAAAGCGTCTTCAAGTTGCTGTTGAAAGTGAAAAAAACTTATCAGGATCATGAGTGTTAATAATATTAATCCGGGGCTAGATTTGTGTTTAGCTGTGTAGATTCTCTGTGGTCTCAGTCAAACCCCTTGCAACAACCAAAGAATGATCCGAAACACAGTCAGCACTGTGGTAACTTCGATGTCAATGATATATGGTTCAGATGTTGTCTCCGTGTGATGATGAAGTCCAGCTGGTGCCAATGGCCAGATGTCGGATGTTTCCATGTGACCGTTTGCAGCTCTTTGATTTAAAAAAGGAGTTTGTAATACATAGGTCATATCTGGTGCAACGCTCCAGGAGCAACTGCCCATTTTCATTCATGCGACCGATGTTGTATTTTCCAAGGCACACTGGCCATGAACTCGAGTCCTTGCCCACACAAGCATTGAAATCACCGAGCATATATACCATGGCTGAGCGCGGAGGAAAAAATCTCATGGCAGCAGAAGCTTGAACTCGAAGAAGAAAAAAGACACAAGGAGGAAAATGGAAACGTCGAAAAGCTCCTACAGAAACTACATAAAAAAGGAGACAAAAAGACCAAATAAAAAGTCCTTTTAAGGACTGCAGCCAGACAAGCCAGACAAGCCTACACCAACAAAGAAAACCACAAGAACAGACGAGCACAAAGGATAGCCGCCGACCGATCCCCCAGCTGACGTCTTCAGACACAAACCAACATTATCAGTCCGAAATAGGACTCACAAGACACGAATTAGGGTGAATAAATCCACAAAAACCACGGACCTCAACAATAACCACAGCTGAAAACGCAGGTTGAACGAGGTCGAATTTGGAATTTTTGTTTTGAAAATTGGAATTGTACATGGTCGCAAGCCTGAGACAGGAAGGATTTACTGTAAGGCTATTCACCGTGGAGATGGGCACAAGAGACCTTGTTACCAATTCCGCGTATTACGTGGTGAAACAACAAGGTGTACAGGGACAAGCAAGAACACGGGAACTTAAAAGACTGGGCGAGGCAGCGGAGAAGACCTCGAGCTGGCTATAACCAAGCGTCATGCAGGGGTGGATAAGGGTACGCAGTGAATATTTAAACTTTGCCTCCAATGTGAGCCACCGTCTCTCAAGAAGAACAACAATCTCAATACACAAATCCTCTACAGAAGAATGCAACCTCACAATGAGACCGAAACAACAGCTACAGTCTCGTGCCGACCCTGAAACCATCCCACTAGGGAAGAACATGACACCCAAACTGGGTGTTGCGATCATCCGGATCGAAATGTCAGCCAAAGTCGAACCTCTGCAGCCAAGCGCCAGCAACGACCGCTTGTGGTGGAGTAGCACGTCTTGCAAGGACCAGGTCCCGCATCGATGGCGAGGGTCCAGGGTGAGGCTCAGTGGCGTGCAAAGGGGGTACGGGGTGCGACGGCCCCGGGCATCCAGCCGGGAGGAGGGCATCCAGTTAGGGAGAGGGGGCAGCACAATGCAGTGAGAGGGGAGGAGGAATAAATTAAGGAAGGGACAATTTAGGGGCATCCAATCAAGGGGTTGGCCCCGGGCATCAAAGAGCCTCTGCGCGCCACTGGTAACTACTAAGAAAGCACTTTACAACACTATCTTCCTACCAACTCTATGCTACCAAAGCCAAACCTGGACAATGACAGAAAAAGAGAAAAGAAAAATCACAACAACAGAAATGAGATTCCTGAGAAGAATACTCAACGTATCAAGACGAGATAAGATCAGAAATGAAGAAATCTAGACTTAAAGTGGGGGTTAAAGCAGCGCTAGATTTTATTAGAAAGCAGCAAGCCAAATGGTTTGGCCATGCAAGTAGGTTACTAGTCAACAGCATACCACAACAAGCAATGATGTACAGGCCAGATGGAAACAGAGGAAGAGGTCGACCACGTAAACGTTGGACGGAGGGAATAGCAGAGTCCATGGGAATATCGATATATGAAGCCCATAATCAGGCCAGTAAAAATTAGTAAAAATGGCAGATTATATATTACATTAAAAGTATACCTTTACAAATTGACGTATGAATACAGAACTAAGAATTTGTTTATAAAATTTAAGTAGCCAAAGATTCACAAAATTTTCTATAAAAATTCTTGTGTATACTTTCTCGATATTATAAAATCTGACCTCGCATTTTAGGTCTTTATTTCTAATAGAAAAATCGAGGGATTCCTTACATAGCTGACAACATTAGGGCTAACATATGATTTATATTTCAAAATTCTAGTAGTTTCCCTTACAACAATATTAGATGATTATCCACCCATCCATCATGTGCCATGCCGGTAAGCGTGGGCGGTCATGTTCTGCCATCTCACTCGATCACCAGAGTAGTAGATCAGCTCTGTGTTGTATGTGTGTGTGTGTGTTTTTTTATTTTCATTTTTCTAGCTGGTAATTTCAGATCGTGTCGCGCTGGTTTTAACGTGTTGGTATGGGAGCCGTGTGTTCAGAAAGCAATGACAAACTACTGATCGTAAAAACTTGCGAAGACATCAACAACACCAGTAAAATGCTGCTGGTGACTGCAACGTTCTGTAAGGGATGTAATAAATAACATTTTGTTGCTTATCCCTTACGGGACGTTGCAGTCAACACCAGCATTTTCAGCGGCTGTTGATTTACTAGGCAAGTGTTACGTTCAGTAGTTTTAAATTGCTTTCTGAACGACCGGCCCCTATACCTTTTTCGTAAAAAATAACCAGCAACGCTGTGTTTCGAACCCGGGTATATAGGCTCACAAATCGCGTTTGCAAGTCCTTAGCCACAGAGATCGGTAAGGGATATGCAGCTTAGAAAAAAAAAAACATCTGGTAGTTCCGCAGCATGGTTGAACAGAATTATTAATAGGCTACGAAGAGACTAATCACAACATTTTGTGAATAGTACGAGAGTTTAATCACCAAAATGTGGGATTTTGTCACGTGACGTACTTACGTTTGACTACATTATTGTTGTTTGTGAAATCATTATTGCGTTCTTAGTAGTGCAGTGGTTAGAATCTCTGCTTGTCACACAGGACACTGTGGTTCAACTCCCCGCCGGCATTCTTTAAAAAAAAAAATATATATTTGTTTTATAAAAAAAAAAATATTAAACATTACGAACTAAATTATAGAAGTGAGAAACATTGAACCTTATAAACATAGAAACTGAGAAATATAGAATAGAGAAACTCGAACCTTGTAAATAAAGCGTGCTATATGGATCTGCGAAAGCTGTCGGGGGAAGCCGGAGTGATCGAGTATCGGAATCGATGGATCCAATAGATGTCTTTGTTTAACGTGAATTTTATTTGCAAAATGAAATATCACTGTACGTAGAGTGTGTCCTTGTCGACAAATATCATCTTTGTGAGGTTTGAAGAAAAAGAACTTGCAAAAAAGACAGACACGAGAGAATAATAGAGTCTTCTTCAAATTTGTAGTGATTAAGAACACTGTTATTCACAAAAGTTTATGAATAGGGGCACAATCGTGTTATTATTATATTTTAAATATCTCCTAAGCAACTAGAGAAACGCATGCGCAGTTGAATTGTATGATTTATTATTATAGGAGATATTCATTTTAAAGAAATAGGAGCGATAGTCAGAAAGTAATGCACCATTTGGCAGAGCGATATGTATATATATATATATATATATATATATATATATATATATATATATATATATATATATATATATATATATATATATGTATGTATATAAAGAGAATATGTCTTTGTTGTGGCTTTGTTTGCGTGTCCTTTATGCGTTCCTGAACGGTCCATCCGATTGAGATGAAATTTTCTACAGATGTTCTTCCCATTCCAGCGCAGCCAACTGGCATAGTTATTTAGTTTAAAATCAAAACTTTTTACTTCAGCACGAAAGAAAATAGAACGAGCTTTAGAAACAGACGAATAAATGTTTCCGGTATCTTGCTGCACGGGAACTCACTCTCTGATTAAACAAGAAATTAGGTAGGAAGAGTTATTGTTCTCACTCGCGTGGATGCAACTGAAATAGTTAGTTTAAAATCAATTGTTAATTTTTGGGAACGAGAAAGGGAGCAGGGGGCCGAATATGAAATAAACGATACGCTCCCCGCCAGGGGCTGAGCGAAGCAGGGCCGGGTCGTCTAGTATGTGTGTATATATATATATATATATATATATATATATATTATATATATATACTATATATATATATATATATATATATATATATATATATATATATGTAGAGAGAGACAGAGACAGACAGACAGACAGAGAGAGACAGAGAGACTGGGACAGAGACAGAGACAGAGATAGAGATAGAGAGACAGACAGAGAGACAGAGAAAGGGGGAATGAGAGAAGAAGAGAACTATTAGTTCAAAATGAATTAAATTTACACTCAATATAAATGACATTTCCTCTAAACATAATATTTGTCTACTTAACCACCATAAACTTGCACGGCCTTAAGCTTGCGCGAAAAAAAAACAAGTGCATGCAGGTCTCGACCAGTGGCGTGCAAAGGGGGGTGCGGGGGGTGCGACGACAGCAGGCATCCAGCCGGGAGGTGTGCATCAAATTAGGGAGAGGTGGCAGAACAGTGCAGTTGAGGATGAATGAATTAGGGAAAGAACAATTTATAGACATTCAATCAAGGGGTTGGCTCCGGGCATCAAAGAACCCCTGCACGCCACTGCGGAGGCCCAAGCTGCCGGTGGAAGAAGCTGGCTTTCCCACGGTCATATACGGTGCAGTGCCAATTTTAGTATATGCACTGGGTGCCTAATGTTAATTCCCCGCCCCCCCCCCCCCACCCCCGAGAATGGGATGGCCCACGGAGTCACACTTAGCGATGTCGACAAGGGAAACGTCTCAGTAAACACGCACACCACTAGAAATTCGTTTGGGGTCATTCTTCTTCTTCTTCCGTTCGCTTGAAATATGTCTATAACTGCAAGTGCTGTCTCTTGTATGAATTGAACTGTCTTTTTCAGTTCACACAGCGGTCCATAGAGTTTATCTTCCACGTGGTCTCTCTAGGCTAGAAGGTTTGCCTAGATATGTTATATTTTGGGCAGTCTTGGAGTATGTGCTCTGCTGTCTGCGACGCCAATCCACATGTACACATGGCTGTTTCACCAATCTTGAATTTTGTATACATGTGGTTGCGTAATCTATTGTGCCATGTTCTGAGGCGCAGAATAATGACTTGTTCTGGTCTATCCATAACGTGGTAGTCATCTTGAGCAGGTTTTGGTGGCTTTCTGACTGATTTGATCATTCTTTTCTTTTGGTGGTATGTTACAGGCACACCAGGCTGTTCTTCTTTGGCTCCTTCCTTAGCCAATTGATCAGCTCTGTCGTTTCCTGGTACTCCACAGTGGGATGGTATCCACTGTATGGTGACCTTATGCTGACTGCTAAGTTCAGAAAGTAGTGTCCTTAGTACTGGCAATTTCCCAGACAGGAGCGCCTCGAGTACTGATTTTGCATCTGTCAATAGCACCACAGGAGTGTACCATTGCTGGTATTTAGTAATTTCTCTGTTGCTATCTTGATTGCCTCAATTTCAGCATCGTAGTTATGGCAGTACTTTCCTGTCGGTACTCTAGCTGTGTCCCTGGTATTATTTGGGTATTCTATGTACACTCCCACTCCTCCATTTCGAACAGCATTTTGTGCTGACCCATGCTGTGTAGACTCGGATCCAGAGGTCCTGTGGGTATTCTTCATCAAGGAAGCTGAGAGTGGCTGTTCTGCGCTGCACACTGTTCTGTTCTTCCTTGTCAAATATTCCTCTCACTTTTGTCTGGATTTGTAATGGTAGTCTATGCTCATCTTTCCATGGAGTTCGCTCTGGAATAGTTGTTAGGGGGATACCAACTGTGGGCAGATCGGTAGTTTCTCTGCAGAATCGTTTAGCCTGTTGGATAAAACTACTTCTTTTCAACCGCCCCATAGCTAGGTTTTCAAATCTGTTCTTCATAGGGTGGCCTGGCAAGCTGAGGAACTTTTCTGCTTGTATTAGCGTCTTCTTATCTCTGCACTCACTCAGTGCTTGTGTCCTCCCCATCTTCTCCATTTCCACTATGGGGGTTGATCTCATCCCTCCTATCGTGACTCTAAGTGCTTGATTTTGCACTTTGTCCAGCTCTTGTAGTGTGGTTTTTGATGCCGAACACCATGCAGTTGACCCGTATTCCAGGTGTGGTCGTATGCTCTGTTGATAAACTTTGCTAAGTATATTCCCACTGGCTCCCGATGTGGTTCCACTTAGCTTTCTCAAGATGGCTATTTTCCTTCTGGCTTTTGCTACTGCTTTGTTGATGTGCTTTCTCCATGTCAGCCTGCCATCAAATGTTACTCCAAGGTATGTTGGTTCTTTATCTTCTCGTAGGGGTGTTCCATTTATCTGGATGGTCTCTGCCTTTTGTTTTGGAGAGAGGGTAAATAGGGTGGTGCTGCACTTGTCAGTGTTTATGCTGACACACCATCTATTTGCCCATGCAACAAATGTATCTACAGCTCTTTGTAGTAATCTTGTGGCCACTGATGCATGTTCATGCTTTAATTCTATGCGGTAGATTAGCAACGAGATCATTGATGAAGATTAGAAAGAGTGTGGGGGTCAATACTCCGCCCTGGGGAACTCCGTGACGCAGTAGTACTTTCTTGCTCTTTAGTCCGTCTATCTGTACTCGGGCTCTTCTGTTGTGCAAGTATGCTTTCACCCATTTGTACATTCTTCCATTGACTTTGCAGTTTCTCAGTTTATTCATCAGACCTTCTTTCCAAACTTTGTCAAAGGCTTTTTTCAAATCTATCCGTGCCGCAAGCACCAGCTTCTTCTCATGGAATGCATCCTCAATTTCTTGAGAGAGGTAGGTTGTCTGATCTTCCGTAGAGTAGCACTGCCTAAAGCCAGCCTGCTGTGGCACAAGGATGTTTTTACTTTCAATGTACCACTGCAGTCTGTGATTGATGATGCGCTCCAGTGTTTTGCAGAGACAGCTGGTGAGGCTAACTGGTCTGTAGCTAGAGGCAATGGAACTATCTTTCCCTGATATTAGGAGGGGTATCATGATTGCTTCTCTCCAGGCTTGTGGAACACTGCCTAAGGTCCAACTGTTATTGAAGATCTGCAACTGCTTTGCTTTGGCCTCTGTTCCTAGGTTCCTGATCATTTCATTGGAGATACCATCAGCTCCTGGTGACTTTCTCATTTTCAGTTTTGATATGGCTAGCTCCAGTTCGCTGATTGTGATGGGTGCCTCCAGAACCTCATGTACAATTTCTTTCTGTCCTGTATGTTGCCGTTTCTCTTGAATCTCTTGTTGTTTCTCTGGACTGATTTTGATATTGTTATCTTGTGCGAATGAGTCCGCAAAATGGTCAGCTGCTTGCTTTCTTGTTAAGGTGTTTCCATCTTTATGTAGTACAATTTTTGAGTTTCTCCCTGTGCCCTCATCGTTAAGTTGTTTTATTAGCTTCCACAATTTCCTTGTGTCTCTTTCAAAGTTCAGAGACTCTGTTTTTTTCCTGCCAGCTTTTCCGTCTAGCCTGCAGCTTGGCCCTTTGAAATGTGGCTTTTGCATGCTAGAATTTATTGTGGTGCTCTTGGCTGGGTGTGGCCTCTGCTTGCTTTCTACATACTTCCACATCATTATGCAACTGTTCCAGTTCACTACTCCAGTAGGGTTTATATTGTTTACGGGCTCCTCTTGGTACTGTTTCTCGCGCTGCCTGTAGTATGCATTTCCTAAACTCTTCAACTACTTTATTTATGTCTTTCTCAGTATTCAGGTTTCTAACTAGTATGATGGTGCGATTCTTGTACATTGCCCAGTCTGCTTTCTTGTAGTTCCACCTCGAGAGGGTGCTGCTTTCACTTACAAGCTCATTTTCTACAGTTAGAAAGACTGGTCGATGGTCACTGCCACCTAGTTGTTTCCCAACAATTCGTGTAATGTTCCACTCCAGGTCTGGTGAATGAAAAGCCAAGTCAGGTGTAGTTGTAGAGTGCCATGATCTCGAGTAGAAAGTATGTGGGTTGGACGGCTTGTTAACCAAGATGAATCTATTCTCATCCTGCCAGTCTTCCAGTCTCTCTCCTCTCTGGTCCGTGTGATCATAGCCCCAACTCTGCGAGTGGCTGTTGAAATCGCCGTACACAATCATTTTTTCTGTTAATGGTAGTGTGTCCTGTGCCTGTGGGCGGTCACTTGGACAGTAGTAATTGATCAGATGTAGGTCTGTAGAGCCTGTTTTAAGTTTAAGTGTCTGATACTCAGCCCCTTCCATATAGACTTCGATTTGGGTAGCAGTGATGTTATTTTTTACAAGGGTAAGTATCCCACCTTTCACCTGTCCTTTCGGTCAGATCGGTAACACTGGTAGCCTCTGATTTTGAAGGCTACATTTTCGTTGAGGTGAGTTTCTTGCAAGCATTATATGCTTACTTTTTCTTTGTCCAGGATGTTTTCTAATTCTACTTTTTTGTTGCTGACTCCCTCCACATCCCAGTGCATTATTTTAAGTCTTTGTTTAGTATGGCCAGCTGTTCTATTCTCATGTCCCCTGGCTCCACAGGACATCTGAGAAGGACCTCCAGTAGTTGGGGTTGGACCCTTTCGAGACATAGGGCCCGGCACTGCACCTGACTGGGGGTCCAAAGCAGGGCGAGCACCATAACGTTTAGCAGCAGTCGACATATTCCATTTTGCGTAATTGCGTGGCATCCTGATTTCTGTGGTGCGCCTCCTGGCTGGTTGCCTCCGTCTTCAGCACCTTTCCTTTGCTAGAGCAGACTGTGGTCTCACTCGAGTTTAGATGTGTACACTCGCACACACGTGTCTGCACATGCATGTATGTGTATACACATCTAGAGCACACTGGTTATTTTCCGGCGCCAGATACTCGCCGCCGCCCCTTCTCCTGTTAGTTAAAACAGTTCCGCCACGTGAAGGCCAGGAGTTGGACTTTTGCTGCAGAGGTTATGTATTCACGAGCCATTGGGGTATTTAAGCAATGTTGGGTGCTCACGCCAACACTGCGCCCTGGCTACATACAGCAATTTGGAACCGTCTGGGGGTCATGACCTAGACGGGCCCGCCTCCTGAGTGTGTAAAGACGGTAAAGGGGCTGAAACATTTAGCAAGGAGTGACTGCTTCTGATGATCATAAGCCTTCTATCGTGCTTGCTCCCCGGAGAAGTTTTTACCATAGAAATAACAATTGTTGCGGAACTCTTGAGGCAATGAAGATAGCAAATGCAAGGATTCAGAAGTATTGATTGGGGTTCACAAAAGTAATTGAAATAAGCTGAAATTAGAGGGCAGACTAGACAACAGAAACTAAAAGCTATGGTTATGATTTAAAATCACACCCCTTGGTGTGTATTTTAGTTAGTTAGTTAGTTAGTTAGTTAGTTAGATAGTTAGTTAGATAGTTAGTTAGATAGTTAGTTAGATAGTTAATTAGTTGGTTAGTTAGTTGCGGTTCCAACTTCACGGCAACGGATCGTCCCCTTTATGTTCAGTTCCTGTCCCAGTAAATATCACACACAATGCCCTTTATTGCCCCATGTGAAAAGTGGAACAAACAGATGTATCGACAAACCAACAGCCCGCACAGTATACTATACATAATGCCGCCGCCAGAATGCCAACACAAAAGATAGTTCATCGTTGTCATAATCTCCCATTGCTATGCCGCGACATCGTTACGCCCGCCAGGCGAAAACCAGTTACATATTCACAGGTTTCGCTGACGAGAGAGAGTGACCGTCAAGGGGCAAGCCAGTACAAGCGTGACGCATGCAATTCTCGCTGCGCTCGAATCCACAGGGCAAGCACTGTGAGCGGAAAACGGGAGACTCGGCTAGGGGATCGGACGAGACTGACGTGTATGAAAGCGGCTCTTGTGTTTCTGTGCCTGAATGTCGATTGCTCGTATCTCTTGTGAGAAGATGAAAGACTGCATAGCTGTGGGTTTGAGTTTGTGAGTGCATTGATGTATTGTGTATAGGTTGTGATATTCACCTTGTGATGGCCACAAGCCGAATTAGATTGTGTTGCATGTGAAGTGTAAATAAAACCATCAAAACTTAGTGTTACCGTGTGTCCCGTCAAATCATTCTGTACTTGTGTATGTCTCGCACATGTTAGGTCCAGCGAGCCAGATTCATTAGATTGTAAGACTCTGACATGTGTGAACGTGGGGGCTCGTCCGGGATTTAGAACCAATGACCAACTGCGAGGAACTGCTGACAGAGCTGACAGACTCTAGGTACTTTACGAAACTGGACATGACAAAAGGTACAAAAGACTGTACGAATGGTGCAAATTACCATTTGGGCTTGTTAATGCACCTGCAACATTCGTACGCATGACAAGACTATTACTTACGGACATAAAGAATATCATTTCGTACATGGATGACATCTGTGTACACACAACGACAATGACAGAGCACATAACGACATTACAGCAGACGTTTGAACGGATCAGACAGCACGGACTTACTATTAAACCTGCCAAAGTTGACATAGCCTACCAAGAAATCTCCTTCTTGGGGTATAAAATCTCTAATGGCTTTGTCCCAACTGACGACAACATCGTGTCAAAAATTCTAAAACTATCACTTCCGACTACGAAGAAACAAGTCAGAAGTGTATTAGGACTTCTAAATTATTACAGCAGTTCATACCAGATTTTGCTGAATTGACTGAAAGTTTTACTAACATACTAAAAAAAGAACACCAAAACAAAATTGTAAACAACGAATGCCTAAAATTTGCATTCCAGAAAGTATTGTCCTATTTTTCTGAGAATAGTTTAAAGAATCCCATTCTCAACTTGCCAAATTTGCATATTCCTTTCAGATTGCGCACAGATGCGAGCTCCGTGGCGATTGGGGCGGTACTATTACAGGAACATGACGGCATTTTGCATCCTGTATATTACCTATCCAGGAAACTTACACCAAGAGAACGCACTTGGTCGACCCCACAGAAGGAAGCCCTCGGGTTAGTGTTTGCAATAACGAAATTGTCTAGATTCCTCCTGGGAAGGCATTTTTTAGTAGAATCTGACAACAGTCCATTGACATTTATTACATCTGGAGTGCCAACGAACCATATGATAGCTCGATGGTCACTTTTGCTTCAAGACTACAGCTTTGAAGTGAGACACATCCCTGGCAGATCGAATACACTGGCTGATCTTTTGTCGCGTTGTCCCGATGGTACCCAATAGCCACATATGTCTGAGTGCAGTGTGTCAAAACACTCAGACCAGCACAGCCATTAATGAAGTTTTTTTTCAGAAAAGCCGTGAGTGTCAACTACATCATTGTGATAGGGATCAGTTCCCACTGTAAATATTACTAGTTTTTCTAAAATAAGGTGATAATTTTGTTGTATAAGTCCTAAGTATGTGTTAGAAAGTGAACAATAGTAATTATAAAGATGATAAACTAAGAACAGTGCCACATGCCAGTGTCGTAACTTACCTCAAGTGAACAAGAACAATTTAAGTTATCCGTGGTACCTGCAAACTGGAGTTATCCAGCAATATTTTATCCCGTGTGAATTGAACGATTGATTGAAATAAACTGGGACAGTTACTCCACTGCATAAGATCGTAATCCAGAAGTCCAACGAAACATCGAAAACATCAGCGAATAGCACAACGTTACATTCCGAGTACTCCAACATCATTACGGAACAAGTGTGTGAAAAACTATTGCTTACATCAGCTGTTCGTGTGTACTTCCGGAAAGTTAGAAATTTAAACAAAAATCTAGCAGACTATAAACAAAACCTTAAAAATTAATGACGCTTGTAAAATATTTGTGAAACACGAATTTGAAATACACAAATTGTGTATTAATATTTTTGGAAGTAGTGTAATCTGAGAATCATATCTTGATTAACTGATTCACAGTAGCGACATTTTTTCACTATTGTAAAGAAGTATCAAGCTATGACGCTGAGAAATATATTAATAATTGTAATTTATTATGTTTAACATCTGTTTAAATTATTTCCCTTTCATTTAATTGGTGTCACAGATTGCACCAAAGGGCAGTAAATCGAAATAGATAGTAATGTGTAATGTATAAAAATAGCCATTGTGTTGCCAGATTGTCAACACTCCAAGATTGCATCAGCTGGGCATGGAGAAGATTGCCAAAGTTGTAGACCAACATGAGAGCTCCCTACCATGTTTGGTTAGAACTCTACAGTTGAATTCGTCTCATATTAAGTCGTCTTACCGTCTAACCTGATGTCTAAGGACATATACGTTATTTTTTTTGTTGGTTGCGAGGTAGTTGCATGGATTGCTGGTGCTACCGGTCTGACTGGGTCAAAATTGCAACGGAGGTGATCATCCATCGAGAGGATGATACTTGGCAAGTGTTGAGGTTTGAATACCGCATGACTTAATATGTATAATTTACAATACTTATGTATTTCTATTAAACCTATGCCAAGGTATATGACAACCAATGGGAAGATTCTGACTTGGTTAAAAATAGTAACCCTGAAGTTACAGAGAGACACATGAAAGATAGAATCTTTCATGAATGAAGCGAGGGGAGGGTCTCATAATATCCCATTGCTATGCCGCGACATCGTTACGCCCGCCAGGAGAACACCAGTTACATATTCACAGGTTTCGCTGACGAGAGAGAGTGACCGTCAAGGGGCAAGCCAGTACAAGCGTGACGCATGCAATTCTCGCTGCGCTCGAATCCACAGGGCAAGCACTGTTAGCGGAAAACGGGAGACACGGCTAGGGGATCGGACGAGACTGACGTGTATGAAAGCGGCTCTTGTGTTTCTGTGCCTGAATGTCGATTGCTCGTATCTCTTGTGAGAAGATGAAAGACTGCATAGCTGTGGGTTTGAGTTTGTGAGTGCATTGATGTATTGTGTATAGATTGTGATATTCACCTTGTGATGGCCACATGCCGAATTAGATTGTGTTGCATGTGAAGTGTAAATAAAACCATCAAAACTTAGTATTACCGTGTGTCCCGTCAAATCATTCTGTACTTGTGTATGTCTCGCATATGTTAGGTCCAGCGAGCCAGATTCATTAGATTGTAAGACCCTGACATGTGTGAACGTGGGTGCTCGTCCGGGATTTAGAACCAATGACCAACTGCGAGGAACTGCTGACAGAGCTGACAGACTCTAGGTACTTTACGAAACTGGACATGACAAAAGGTTACTGGCAGATAACGGTAGACGAACAGAGCAGACATCTGACAGCCTTTGCCACACCTTGGGGACTGTACGAATGGTGTAAATTACCATTTGGGCTTGTTAATGCACCTGCAACATTCGTACGCATGACAAGACTATTACTTACGGACATAAAGAATATCATTTCGTACATGGATGACATCTGTGTACACACAACGACAATGACAGAGCACATAACGACATTACAGCAGACGTTTGAACGGATCAGACAGCACGGACTTACTATTAAACCTGCCAAAGTTGACATAGCCTACCAAGAAATCTCCTTCTTGGGGTATAAAATCTCTAATGGCTTTGTCCCAACTGACGACAACATCGTGTCAAAAATTCTAAAACTATCACTTCCGACTACGAAGAAACAAGTCAGAAGTGTATTAGGACTTCTAAATTATTACAGGCAGTTCATACCAGATTTTGCTGAATTGACTGAAAGTTTTACTAACATACTAAAAAAAGAACACCAAAACAAAATTGTAAACAACGAATGCCTAAAATTTGCATTCCAGAAAGTATTGTCCTATTTTTCTGAGAATAGTTTAAAGAATCCCATTCTCAAATTGCCAAATTTGCATATTCCTTTCAGATTGCGCACAGATGCGAGCTCCGTGGCGATTGGGGCGGTACTATTACAGGAACATGACGGCATTTTGCATCCTGTATATTACCTATCCAGGAAACTTACACCAAGAGAACGCACTTGGTCGACCCCACAGAAGGAAGCCCTCGTGTCAGAGTCCGACAGGTGACAGCGATGCAGGGACATCGTTACGACCGCCAGGCGACTTAGCTCCCAGTAAGGGATGCAACAACTTCGTTGCGCCGCCAGGCAAATAGGAGTTATCGGCCTGCGAGATCGCTGGCTGACCAGCGGTCAGGCCGCCAACGCAAGACGCATGCCTGCCACGTGACGCCACGTCAGGCAGGAGGCAAGTTGCGAACCAGGTCCAGACAGCTCTGGGACACGGAACATGACGGACGTGTGAGAAAGGCGTTGTATGGTTTCTGTATTGAAAGGCGAGTGTCTGGACATCTTGCGAGTCAGACTTGTGACTGTATTGTGGATGTAAGTTGTAAAGTATCCATTATATGTATTTGTGATCATCGTTCTGTATTTGATATGTTAATAAATCCACCGAACGATGTGTCGTTGAGTCTTACGTCAAATCACGTTGTATTTGTACTGTCTCACACTTGTTAGGAAAGCGAGCCAAGTTTAAGACCCTGACATGTGTGAACGTGGAGGGCTCGTCCAGCTTTAATTTAGTTATATTTGAACGTGAATAGCTTGTCCTTGTTGAACGTTTAATTTAATTAGATTTAAACTTAAATGTGATCATGGAAGGCTCATTTTGATTGTTACTACATTATTTAAACATGTGTAAGACCATTTGTAAACGTACAATGCATACATTCTGTTTGATCCTGTAAGCGTGTAAAACATTTGTGATTTGTGAAACTTGTCACCGTTTTGACCTTGTCGACATTGTGATCTTGTCGCCATTTTGACCTTGTCGCCATCTTGTAAACTTGATGTCTATGTCCTTACTGAATGTCATCTTGATGTAAGTGATGTGTCATCAATGTTGTAGAGTGTTAAGATACTTGTAGATTGTCTTTGTGAATTGAGTTTGTGGAACGCGAAAAGTGTTTGTAAAGAAAGTAACGTGTATTGTAAACAAATTGTTGACGGACAAACTTACGACATACAATTATACTCAACGCCATACAAACCTAATCAACACTTAGTGACAAGCAGGCACACACCAACAAATAGACGCTAATTTATCTTCTTCCAAAATAAAAGCAGGTTTTTCCGTACCATCCGAAACCTTGCCGTAGAGGTCATTTGTAGTCTGAGGTAGCGACCCTACAGTTCCTAGCCCGATTTCCAACCGTTCTTCACCGCATCCAGGGCACTTGAGTATACTTTTCCTTTTCGTATACTTTAAAAATGCATTTTTAGGCACATATCGTCCATATAAACAGATTGTAACTTGTTGATTACTAACCACTTATAACATATTGTGTGTGGCTGGTATTTCATTGACATTTTTCCATCATGTCTTCATTATTTGATTTCATTGATATGGGCATAAAGTTACAGTTACATGGTGATGAATTAACACAGTGGAGTGAGCAGAAATACGCAGAATACCTACTAGTTCAGGAGAAAGCTAATGAACGTGAAGAAAGAGCAGCTGAAAGAGCATTAAAGCAGGCAGAGATAGCTGCCAAACAAGTAGAGGCAGACACAGCCTTAAAGCATGCAGAATTGGCTGAAAAGACCAAGCAAGCTGAGATAGATAGTGAGCTGAAAAAGGCAGAAATAGCAGCTCAGAGTAAGAGAGAAGAACTGGAGTTACAGTTGAAGATGAAACAACTTGACACTGAGACTGCCATTAACAAAGAGTTTAAGAAATCTGAAAGACTGGAGAAAGAAAACCAGTATAAGAAATATCAAGGTATTGTACGTAATTATACCTCGGGTGACTGCATTGCAGCCTTTACCCAAAATTTTGAAACTTTAATGGAACATTATCAAGTTCCACTGTCTGAATGGAATATTGTGTACATGAGGAGTTTGTCAGGGGAACCTCTTAAAGTTATTGAAACCATCCCCAAAGACCTCAGAAAAGATTACCATTATCTGAAATCTAAGATTATGGCACATTTTATGTTAGATGAGGCAGGTTACAGAGAACAGTTCAGTAAATTGAGCCCAAAACCGACTCAAACGTTCTCTGACTACCTCTGCTTAGTCCGAGATATTTTCACCAAATGGACGTCAGCAGCCAAAATTGAAAAAAGTTATCAGAGATTGGAAGATCTAATTATTAGAGACAAAATTGTGTCATCTATTCCTTCAGCCTTTGCTAAATTTTTGTTAGAGAATGAATGCTCTAGTGTGGATGAAATTGAAAGACGGGGCTCGGCTTACTACACAGCCAACAAACATTGCTTTGCTACTGAAGATACTAACATTAACTTTGTAGCAGCGGCTAATTATGACAAACAACCCTATAGTAGGCAGAAATTTCGTAAGCCTACCTCTGAGAAGTTATTTCATTGCGAGTATTGTAAATATTCTCATCATCAGAGTGAGATGTGTGATAAAAACCCTCGTTACAAGACGTACTTACAACACAGGGTAAATCAACAAAATCAGGAGCGTGAAACCTTCAAAGGGTTGACTAAATGTTTTCTCTGTAAGGCGTTCGGACACCATCGGAGGGATTGTGAGGGCAGGCAGATGACCAAAAAAGCAAGTGCCGCCTTGGATGACAGTTCCGCGTCTGAAGAAGAAGAGCCAGAGAAACATCCTGTGAACTCAGCACAGGCTGTTGACATATTCAACGCAAACAAATGCTATGTTTGTAATACTTTCTATGAAGATGGTATTTTAAAATGCGGTCATACCATCCCTATTGCCAATGAAGAAGCTAATTCGGTAATAGGTTCAAAGGGCAGAATAAACATCCATCACGGATATGTAAATGGCAAATATGCTACAGTCCTTCGCGACACAGGAAGTACAATCATTGGCCTGAAAAGAACGTTCATATTGCCTACAGATTACACAGGCAGGCACGTAACATGTAGAACATTCTCAGGCAATATTGAGAGATACCCATTAGCATGGGCATATATTGATACACCTTTCCTCACTGGGAAAGTAAAGTGCGCTGCACTAACCAGTCCAGTTTGTGATATAATTATTGGTAATTTACCTGAGGTAAATGATAAACCTCATGACATAACATCTTCATGTAATGATGATACCATAACATCACCATCAAATGTCATCATTGAAAATGTCACACCACCTATTGATTTTAATGTAGCTAATGTAGCACTAAGTTCTCATAACAGCATTGAAACTATTGTTCCATCATCATCATCTGATATCATTGAGTGTGTGAACGCAGTAACACGAGCTACTGCTAGAGTGCAAGATGAAGTAAATCAAACTGAGGCGATACAATTGCTCAGCCCAGTTTCACTACCTACTAACACCATGAAGGAAGCATTTGTAACACCCCAAAAAGCTGATCCTTCATTGTCAAAATACTTTGACCTGATCGGCCGAAAGCCAAAAGTAACCAAGAATGCAAAATGGCATTTTGCGATGAAAAATGACATACTCACTAGGTATTACACCAGAGGTGACAATACCACAGAGCAAACTGTTTTGCCAACTAGTTATCGCAAACAAGCCTTACATCTTGCACACGATATACCTCTTGCAGGACATATGGCATACGTTAAGACCAGATCAAGGTTATTGACACAATTTCACTGGCCAAAATTTTGCAATGACATTAAAGAATATTGCAGAGGTTGTGACACCTGCCAGAAACTGGTTAAAAAGGGTAAACACCCACAGGCAAAGTTACAAGTTACCGACTTAGCCAGTCGACCTTTTGAAAAGCTATCGGTTGACATAGTGGGCCCTCTCAGTCATACAACAACTAGAGGGAATAAATTTATTCTAACGGTCATTGATCAATGTAGTCGCTGGCCAGAAGCTATTCCGTTAAAGAACATAACTGCCAATGAAATAATGGAAGTGTTCTTCCATATTTTTTCTAGGATAGGTTTTCCAGATACTATCCAATCTGATAGGGGCACTCAGTTTATTGCCGCATCCACCCAAGCTTTCACCAAAATGCTGGGAGTTAAGCAGTGTTTCAATTCCCCCTACCATCCTCACAGTAGCGGAGTGATAGAAAAATTTAACGGGGATCTTAAGCACATGCTTGCAAAAGTGACGCAAGAACACCCCAACAACTGGGATGTATATCTACCAGCTATTCTTTTTGCTTATCGCGAGGTACCACATGCTAGTACCGGTTTCTCTCCTTTTGAACTTATCTATGGTGCCAAACCACGTGGCCCATTGACCATTTACCACCAAATGTTAACTGACTCTACACCAGTACTTAAACCCATATCATCATACTCATATGTGACATCGTTGCGTGAAAGAATCATCAAATCTTGTGTTATTGCAAAGAATGCACTAAAACTATCTGGTGCTACTTATAGACAGTATGCTGACAAAGGTAACAGGACAATAACATTGACACCTGGACAGGACATTCTTCTTCTGCTACCTAGTGACAGACACCTTCTGACTGATTCTTGGCAGGGACCTTTTAAAGTGACAAGACAGATTTCACCTGTAGACTACGAGATCCTTATAAAAAACAAACACAAAATATTTCACATAAATATGCTAAGACCATACCACAACAGAGACGACGAACAAGACGATACAACAGCTTTGTACAGTGATAATAGATCACGAAGACGACGATGCTAGTGACGAAATTCCAACACCTGCATTAGACACGACAGACTGCTTGAAGGAGATCAAAATCAACCCAAATTTAACTCAAGCAGACACAGACAGTTGCAAACAACTTATACAACAGTACAACACCATCTTTTCCAACAACCCAGGACAAACAGAATTAATACAGCATCACATCGCACTCACATCAAACACACCCATTAGATGCAGACCATACACCATCCCATTACATTACAAAGAACAGTTACATCAAGAAATCATCAACTTAGAGAAAAATAACATCATAAGACGATCCCAATCAGACTACTCATCTCCCATGGTCATAGTACGCAAAAAGGACAATACAATAAGACTGTGCATCGACTACCGAAAACTGAATAAAATAACTGTTCTAGATCTTGAGCCTATGGCAAACACTGACGATCTTCTGACAGAACTGACAGACGCTAGGTTCTTTACGACTGTAGACATGGTTAAAGGTTATTGGCAGATTGCTGTAGACGAACAGAGCAGACATCTGACAGCTTTCGCCACACCTTGGGGACTGTACGAATGGTGCAAACTTCCATTTGGGCTTGTTAACGCCCCAGCCACATTCGTACGTATGACACGACTACTGCTAAGAGACATTCCTAACATAATTTGCTATATTGACGACATATGCATTCACACAGAGACAATGACGGAGCACATTAAGACATTAGACCAAACATTTGAACGGATCAAACAGCACGGACTGACAGTGAAGCCTGCAAAAGTAGACATAGCCTACCAGGAAATATCATTCTTGGGTTACAAAATATCCAATGGCTTTGTCACGACAGACGATAAAATTGTGTCCAAGATACTAAAACTCTCACTTCCGACTACTAAAAAACAAGTCAGAAGTTTGCTGGGCCTAATCAATTACTATAGGCAATTTATTCCTGATTTTTCGGAACTGACCGAGGTATTTACTAATTTACTAACAAAGGATAAACCTGAGAAAATTGTACACGATCAATGCCTAAAAATCGCATTTCATAAAGTGCTATCATGTTTTTCCGATAAGAATAAACAGAATCTTATCCTTAAATTGCCCGATATCCGTTTACCTTTCAGATTACGCACAGATGCTAGCTCCGTGGCGATTGGAGCAGTCCTGTTGCAGGAGTACAACAACATCCTCCACCCAGTTTATTTTGTATCCCGGAAGCTGAAAGCCCGAGAGCGGGCATGGTCCATTCCTCAATTGGAAGCCCTAGCTTTAGTAGTAGGTATCACCAAATTGTCTAGATTTCTTCTAGGACGCCATTTCATCGTAGAATCGGACAGCAGCCCCTTACGATGGATGAATTCAGGTGTGCCATCGAACCATATGATAGCGCGTTGGTCTCTGAAACTTCAAGATTATAGCTTTGAGGTTCGACATATCCCAGGCAGAACCAATTCAATTGCCGATCTTTTGTCACGTTGTCCGACCGACCCAGTGAGCACCAATGTCTGAGTGCAGTATGTAGAAATACACTCAGACCGACACAGCCATTTAGCAGTGAATAGTGGTTTTCCATTCACAAAAAGCTGTGTAATGTCTACAATATTGTGATAGGGATTACTCCCATTATATATAGTGTTCGTATTTTACTAGTTCATGTAGTGATTGTCGTGTATAAATGTGTAGTATGTGGTAGAAAGCGAACTTTATTAACTGTATATATTACGTACAAGAACAGTGTCACATTCGCACTTACCTGAAGCGAATTATCCAACTTGACAGTGACAACTTCGTGTTAAATCCTCCAGGAACATTTTAATTACGAGTGTGAAAGTAAAAACTGAACAGTGACGACTTTTCTACACCTCTGCAGTGAACCGAAACCTTTAGTGTTCGACTGAAACATCTAACACATGAACATTCGATCGTAATCCAGAAGATTGTGTACCAAAATCCAACACGAACTTTGAGAACATTGTTCCTTCCTTAAACTACATCAAACCGGAACAGGTATGTTCTACAAGCTTTACCATCAGCTGATTTTAGAGCTCGTGTGTACTTCCGGATTAATTAGAAATTTAGAACAAAAATAGCAGACAACATATAAAAGATTAAAAAGTTTTGACGATTCTAAAATGTTTAGGATTCTATAAAATTGAATACACGAATTGTGTGTTTATTTATTTCTCTAATGTAATCTTAGAATCATATCTTGATTAACGTATTCATATTGCCGACTTTTTCGCGTTAATATGAAGAAACGTCAAGCAATGACACTAAGAAATTAAATAGTTATTGTAAATTATTGTTTCACTAATGTATGAATTATTTCCCTTTCATTTATTGTTATTACATTTTCACACAAAGGGCCATAAGTTGAAATGTATATGCTAATGTGTTGTGTGTAATATAACATGTTGTTGTTAAAGTGTTGACACCACAGGCAGGCATCTACTGGGCATGGCAGAGGGTTGCCAACATTGTATACCAACACAATAACTCCTGGCCAAGTAGGGACAGGGTTTGAGTGTTTTATACGACTTATATAAAGTCGTATTTCAGTCTCGCGAGATGGTTTTTGTTTCAAGAACCATATTATTATTTTTTTTCAAATTGCGTTGACGTAGATGCGTGAAGCTGGTGCTACTGATCCGACTGGGTGATAATACGATTGAGGTAACCAGCCATCGAGAGGGTGAAGCCTGATATGTGTTAAACATGAAGCACCACATGTCTTTGTACCCAACTCCCAGTTCTTATATATTTCTATGCCATGTGTGTAATTTTGATAACGTTGTGTATAACAATGGGAAGGTAGACTCTGACAAGGGCATACTATTAACCCAACAGGTACAGACATTAGACATGAAAGACGACATCTTTCATGGATTTTACCGGGGGAGCGTGTCAGAGTCCGACAGGGGACAGCGATGCAGGGACATCGTTACGACCGCCAGGCGACTTAGCTCCCAGTAAGGGATGCAACAACTTCGTTGCGCCGCCAGGCAAATAGGAGTTATCGGCCTGCGAGATCGCTGGCTGACCAGCGGTCAGGCCGCCAACGCAAGACGCATGCCTGCCACGTGACGCCACGTCAGGCAGGAGGCAAGTTGCGAACCAGGTCCAGACAGCTCTGGGACACGGAACATGACGGACGTGTGAGAAAGGCGTTGTATGGTTTCTGTATTGAAAGGCGAGTGTCTGGACATCTTGCGAGTCAGACTTGTGACTGTATTGTGGATGTAAGTTGTAAAGTATCCATTATATGTATTTGTGATCATCGTTCTGTATTTGATATGTTAATAAATCCACCGAACGATGTGTCGTTGAGTCTTACGTCAAATCACGTTGTATTTGTACTGTCTCACACTTGTTAGGAAAGCGAGCCAAGTTTAAGACCCTGACACCTCGGGTTAGTGTTTGCAATAACGAAATTGTCTAGATTCCTCCTGGGAAGGCATTTTTTAGTAGAATCTGACAACAGTCCATTGACATTTATTACATCTGGAGTGCCAACGAACCATATGATAGCTCGATGGTCACTTTTGCTTCAAGACTACAGCTTTGAAGTGAGACACATCCGTGGCAGATCGAATACACTGGCTGATCTTTTGTCGCGTTGTCCCGATGGTACCCAATAGCCACATATGTCTGAGTGCAGTGTGTCAAAACACTCAGACCAGCACAGCCATTAATGAAGTTTTTTTTCAGAAAAGCTGTGAGTGTCAACTACATCATTGTGATAGGGATCAGTTCCCACTGTAAATATTACTAGTTTTTCTAAAATAAGGTGATAATTTTGTTGTATAAGTCCTAAGTATGTGTTAGAAAGTGAACAATAGTAATTATAAAGATGATAAACTAAGAACAGTGCCACATGCCAGTGTCGTAACTTACCTCAAGTGAACAAGAACAATTTAAGTTATCCGTGGTACCTGCAAACTGGAGTTATCCAGCAATATTTTATCCCGTGTGAATTGAACGATTGATTGAAATAAACTGGGACAGTTACTCCACTGCATAAGATCGTAATCCAGAAGTCCAACGAAACATCGAAAACATCAGCGAATAGCACAACGTTACATTCCGAGTACTCCAACATCATTACGGAACAAGTGTGTGAAAAAACTATTGCTTACATCAGCTGTTCGTGTGTACTTCCGGAAAGTTAGAAATTTAAACAAAAATCTAGCAGACTATAAACAAAACCTTAAAAATTAATGACGCTTGTAAAATATTTGTGTAACACGAATTTGAAATACACAAATTGTGTGTTAATATTTTTGGAAGTAGTGTAATCTGAGAATCATATCTTGATTAACTGATTCACAGTAGCGATATTTTTTCACTATTGTAAAGAAGTATCAAGCTATGACGCTGAGAAATATATTAATAATTGTAATTTATTATGTTTAACATCTGTTTAAATTATTTCCCTTTCATTTAATTGGTGTCACAGATTGCACCAAAGGGCAGTAAATCGAAATAGATAGTAATGTGTAATGTATAAAAATAGCCATTGTGTTGCCAGATTGTCAACACTCCAAGATTGCATCAGCTGGGCATGGAGAAGATTGCCAAAGTTGTAGACCAACATGAGAGCTCCCTACCATGTTTGGTTGGAACTCTACAGTTGAATTCGTCTCATATTAAGACGTCTTACGGTCTAACCTGATGTCTAAGGACATATACGTTATTTTTGTTGGTTGCGAGGTAGTTGCATGGATTGCTGGTGCTACCGGTCTGACTGGGTCAAAATTGCAACGGAGGTGATCATCCATCGAGAGGATGATACTTGGCAAGTGTTGAGGTTTGAATACCGCATGACTTAATATGTATAATTTACAATACTTATGTATTTCTATTAAACCTATGCCAAGGTATATGACAACCAATGGGAAGATTCTGACTTGGTTAAAAATAGTAACCCTGAAGTTACAGAGAGTACACATGAAAGATAGAATCTTTCATGAATGAAGCGCGGGGAGGGTGTCATAATATCCCATTGCTATGCCGCGACATCGTTACGCCCGCCAGGCGAACACCAGTTACATATTCACAGGTTTCGCTGACGAGAGAGAGTGACCGTCAAGGGGCAAGCCAGTACAAGCGTGACGCATGCAATTCTCGCTGCGCTCGAATTCACAGGGCACGCACCGTGAGCGGAAAACGGGAGACACGGCTAGGGGTCGGACGAGACTGACGTGTATGAAAGCGGCTCTTGTGTTTCTGTGCCTGAATGTCGATTGCTCGTATCTCTTATGAGAAGATGAAAGACTGCATAGCTGTTGGTTTGAGTTTGTGAGTGCATTGATGTATTGTGTATAGGTTGTGATATTCACCTTGTGATGGCCACATGCCGAATTAGATTGTGTGGCATGTGAAGTGTAAATAAAACCATCAAAACTTAGTGTTACCGTGTGTCCCGTCAAATCATTCTGTACTTGTGTATGTCTCGCATATGTTAGGTCCAGCGAGCCAGATTCATTAGATTGTAAGACCCTGACAATCGTCGATGAAAGTGGCAGTCTCTTGAACACCAGCAGCCACACATTACTGTATAAGACAACCCAAATATTTCAGCGAAGAGCCGCGCGCCATTTTTTCTGAACATGCTGTTTACGCTAGAAACAACCGTTGATAGATGTAAATGCACTCCACACGAAATTCACAGACCATAGTGTCACTCCATGCCCTCAACTCAGTAGCAGGGCGACGGAACCATCAGGTGTATATGTGTCAAGGGACTTATATCCGAGTTCTCTTTGGGCACAACATTAACTTAGGGTATTTGAACAGCTTCAATGTGCTAGTTGCTGTTGTGGCTATTGCTACTGTGTGTGAATCATGTGGATTATTATTATTGTTGTTGCTGCTGTTTCTGAATTCTCAGAGTAGTTGTTGCTAATGCTGTTTGTGAATAATCTGGGTTGTTGTTGCTGTTTCTGAACCATCTTAGTTATTACTGTTGATGTTGCTGCTGATACTGCTTGTGAATTCTCTGGATTGTTCTTGTTGCTGCTGCTGCCACTACTGTTTGCGAATTCTCTGTGTTGTTGTTGTTGTTCTTTGTGAAACCTTTAGAATTTTGTTATAGCTACTTCTGACACTGATGTTTGTGATTCCTATGGATCGTTCTTGTTGCGGATACTGCTGCTTTTTCTGGAGCCTCAGTGTTGTTGATACTGCTGCTGTGTCTGAATTCTCAGTCATGTTGTTGCTACTGTTGCTGATTATGAGTTCTGGGGGTTGTTGTTGCCGTCACTGATGTGCTGCTCCTGTTTCTGAATCTTCTGAATTGTCGGCAGTGGTGGTAATTGTTTGTTGGCAGTGGTGGTAATTGTTTGTTGGCAGTAGTGGTAATTGTTTGTTGGCAGTGGTGGTAATTGTTTGTTGGCAGTGGTGGTAATTGTTTGTTGGCAGTGGTGGTAATTGTTTGTTGGCAGTGGTGGTAATTGATGTTGGCAGTGGTGGTAATTGTTTGTTGGCAGTGGTGGTAATTGTTTTTTGGCAGTGGTGGTAATTGTTTGTTGGCAGTGGTGGTAATTGTTTGTTGGCAGTGGTGGTAATTGTTTGTTGGCAGTGGTGGTAATTGTTTGTTGGCAGTGGTGGTAATTGTTTGTTGGCAGTGGTGGTAATTGTTTGTTGGCAGTGGTGGTAATTGTTTGTTGGCAGTGGTGGTAATTGTTTGTTGGCAGTGGTGGTAATTGTTTGTTGGCAGTGGTGGTAATTGTTTGTTGGCAGTGGTGGTAATTGTTTGTTGGCAGTGGTGGTAATTGTTTGTTGGCAGTGGTGGTAATTGTTTGTTGGCAGTGGTGGTAATTGTTTGTTGGCAGTGGTGGTAATCGATGTTGGCAGTGGTGGTAATTGTTTGTTGGCAGTGGTGGTAATTGGTGTGCTACTGCTGCTGCTTCGAAATCCACTGTATCCTCATTTCTGTCGTGGCTGTAGTAGTAGTAGTAGTAGTAGTAGTAGTAGTAGTAGTAGTAGTAGTTGTAGTAGAAGTAGTAGTAGTAGAAGTAGTAGTAATAGTAGTAGTAGTAGTAGTAGTAGTAGTAGTAGTGTAGTAGTAGTAGTAGTAGTAGTAGTAGTAGTAGTAGTAGTAGTAGTAGTAGTAGTAGTAGTAGTAGGGTAGCGGGGTAGGGGTACACCCTATCAAAGGAGAAGTAAGGTGCCTCCTTCCCACCGCTAGCCTACGGGACACCCTTGGGCAAGGTGGAGTACCCGTTTAGCCCCCCCCCCCCCCCCAACAGGGTAACATGAAGCCATTGAGCAGGTGGTGGATTGGACTTGGGAGCAGCCGACAGATAGTTGTTGGTTATGGTTTCAAGTCAGTGACGGTGGGCAGAGGATCTCCCAGTAGAGACAATGGCTACGGTCATCCGATCAGTATGGTCACTGCCAGGAAGGAAGAATGGTAGACTTTCCTCCTTATTGATTCCCGGGCAGAGGAGGCTCGTCAGCCTTGGTTGGTATCTCTTCTAAGAGAGGGAACTCTAAATCTCAAACCTCCGCTGCCTTGCGGGTATACCCATATGGGAAAGGCTTCGGGAGTAAACCCTGAGAACAAATCCGGAGATGGAGTCCCTAAGGCAGTTCCATGTTGTAACAACATAGTTCTGGCAACTCCTGCGACGGCACCGATGCCATGTTGCATTGGCTACTGCCTTTCCCTTTGTCAACATCGGCGACGTGGAGAGGGGGAACCTGCTACTGGGCAACAGCTGATTCTCCGATTTCCATTGCCCAGGCTTGTGCCCTGAAGAGGTCACTTCAGCACCGCGTACAGTGGTGACACAACACGGGAAGTAGCATTTGCACGGTTATAAGTCTTAATGCTCGATTGGCGTAGAGCAAGGCGCCAGGGGCTACTTCCGACGGTGGGAGAGATCATCGTATCTCACTAGACAGCTACCGCCCGCCTAAGCTGGGCAGCCCCCAGTCAATAAGATGTTGTCTCGCCACGGTTCATCTGCTCCTGAGGGTGTGTGGAGCTTAGGCTAAAATCCTGACACATGGACCGCAATCTATACACCTAGCATCAAGAAAATAACAAAACAACCGGCCCTAAGGCTGGGAACATGGAACGTAAGAACCATGACCCCTGGCATCTCAGACGATCTAAGCTGCAGTGATAAACAACGAACTACTAAGACTGGGGATAGACATTGTCACCCTGCAAGAGACCAGACTCCAAGAATCTGGTAGCATCAAAGAGAGGGACTTCACTTTCTACTGGCATGGCAAGCCGTGCGGAGAGACCAGGGATCATGGAGTACGCTATCAGAAACAAGCTGCTCAATTCCATCATGTTGTTGTTTGTCCATCAAGAATGATGATGACCATTCATTTCATCCAGTGGAGTTGAAGGTGTGGAGCCGTGGGTTCTAAGATGGCTGATTAGGCCTATTTTGGCTCGAAATGTTCTTTGACAATGTGGGCAAAGAATGCTTGACGTCTCTGGAGGAGGATTTCCGTCAGTGGTTTTTCTGTCCTGCCTTTTCTTCACAGCTCTTGCAGTCCTGGTTGCCTCACATATGACTGCACCTTTGCGCAATGATGCACGCCACGAATTTCGGTCTCTGGCTGCAGCCTCCCAGGTGTCATGATGAATTCCAAAAGCATTCAGTGAAATTTTCAGAGTGTCTTTAAAACGTTTCCTCTGGCCACCTTGGGAGCGTTTACCACAACGCAGTTCGCTGTAAAAAATTCAGTTTAGGGAGCCTGTGATCTGGCATGCGAGTCAAGTGACCAGCCCAGCGAATCTGATTCTTCATCAGTAGAGTGTGGATACTGGGCATGGGTGCTCTTTCTAGGACTTCAGTGTCTGGAATCTTGTCTTGCCATTTAATCTTCAGTAGCTTCCTTAGGCAGACTGTGTGGAAGTGGTTTAATTTCCTAGCGTGTCGCTGATAAACAGTCCAGGTTTCACAAGCATATAGCAGTGTGGATAATACAACTGCTTTGTAGACTTTTAGCTTTGTTTGCAGGCTTATTCCAGTTCTGTCCCATACATTCTTGTACAGTCTGCCAAAGGCTGCACTGGCCTTGGAGATTCTTGCATTCACTTCGTCATCGATTGTGGCAGCTTGTGACACGGTGCTGCCAAGATAGGTGAATTTGTCCACAACACTTAGTCTATGATCATTCACTTTGATATTCGGCACAGTGTGATTATTCCCTGGAGCTGGCTGGTACATAACTACAGTCTTCTCCAAGTTGATATTGAGCCCAAAGTTGGCACAGGCATGTGAGAAAGCTGAAACATTATGTTGCATGTCCGCCTCTGAGTTGGCGTATAGAGCTCAATCATCAGCAAACAGGAGCTCTCTGACGGTGCCGCTGTTAATTTTGGTTTTAGCTTTCAGCCTTCTGAGATTGAATAACTTTCCATCCATACGGTAGTTGATGTCTATTCCAATGTCGTCGTTCTCGAAGGCATTCTCAACATGGCTGAAAACATGAGGCTGAACAGTGTTGGTGCCAGGACACATCCTTGCTTCACTCCATTGGTGACAGGAAAGGGTTCAGACAGTTCACCATTTTCCTGTACTCTTGCCTGCATGCCGTCATGAAATAGCCGCACTATTTGGACAAACTTTCGTGGACAGCCATATTTTGCCATAATCTTCCACAGTCCTTCTCTGCTGACTGTATCAAAAGCCTTGGTAAGGTCAATGAAAGTGGAGAACATTTCGCAGTTCTGTTCCTGACATTTCTCTTGCAGCTGCCTTGCAGCGAAAATCATGTCAACAGTTCCACGTTCTTTTCTGAAGCCACATTGACTCTCAGGAAGAAGACCTTGATCGAGATGGCTGTGAGGCGATTGAGAAGAATTCTGGCGAGTATCTTCCCTGCAATTGAAAGCAAGGAGATGCCTCGGTGGTTGTCACAGGATTGCCGGTTTCCTTTACGTTTGTAAAGGTGGACTATTGACGTGTTCTTAAAATCTTGTGGCATGGTCTCGTTCATCCATATGTTTGTGAAGACTTGGTGGAGCTGCTCTGTTAGGACCGGCCCACCTGCCTTGTATATCTCTGCTGGGATGGAGTCAGTACGAGGTGCCTTGCCGCTGGAGAGTTGCTGGATGGCTTTGTTTATTTCCGCTATGGTTGGCAGGTCATCAAGAGTCTCATTGGTGGGAACTTGAGGAAGGCAGTTGATGGTTTCATCATCGAAGAAGGAAGTTACATTTAAGATTTTGCTGAAATGCTCTGCCCAGCGTTGGAGGATTTCTTTCTTATCGGTGACCAATGTTCCCCCATCTGCAATGAGGAGGGGAACTATGCCTGGTGATGAAGGACAATAGACCGCTTTCAGTGAGTCGTAGAAGTTTTTCATATCGTGTCTGTCAGCAAACCCTGAATTTCATCAGCTTTGCTGCTCAGCCAGGAGTCCCGCATGTGCCGAAGTTTCTGCTGCACTACTCTCTGAATGTTCTTGAAAGCATATTTTTTTTATGTTGACTTTGGGTCATTCAAATGTGCCTTGAGGAGAAGATGTTTCTCGGCCAGCAATTGGTTGATGTCTTCGGAATTTTTATCAAACCAGTCTTTATGCTTTCGGGGGGCTGGACCCAGGATTTCCATAGCAGTGTTGTAAATTGTGTCCTTTAGGGCTCTCCATTCTGTTTCTGTATCCTGTTTAGCTTCAGCATTGGGCTTGAGGCGGTCTTCCAGCATATTTTCAAACGACTGCTGCATTTTCTTGCTGTTTAGGCGGGTGACATTTAGCTTTGTTTGCATTTTCGCCCCTTGAGGACGCCGTGGTGGCCTGATGTGGATGTTCATTTTCGAGACAATGAGACGATGGTCTGTCCAACATTCGGCACCACACATGGATTTTGTCACTCGAACGTCTTGTCTGTCACTCCTCCTGACGATGACATAGTCAATGAGGTGCCAGTGTTTCGAGCGAGGGTGCATCCACGATGTCCTATTTCTCATGGGGAGACGGAAAATTGTGTTCGTAATCAGGAGATCATGTTCGGCACATGTCTGAAGGAGGCGGAGTCCATTGCTGTTACAATTTCCGACTCCATGCTTTCCAATAATGCCACTCCAAGAGGTGGTGTCCGTGCCTACTCTGGCATTGAAATCCCCAAGGAGTATAAGTTTGTCTCCTTTGGGAACAGATGTTAATACATTGTGCAGGTCCTCATAGAACTTGTTCTTGACATCATCTTCGTTGGTCATAGTTGGTGCGTAGACACTCACAATGGTTGCGTGCTTCCTTCCATTCAGCAGAGGCAACTTCATGGTCATGAGCCTGTCGTTTATAGCCTTTGGAAATCCAGCTAATTTGCCGACCAGGGCCGACTTAATGGCAAATCCCACACCGGATTGGCGTCTTTCCTCGCTTTTCCTTCCACTCCAAAAAAATGTGTAGCCGGCACCAATTTCACAGATTTGGCCTTCTTCTGCAAGTCGTGTCTTGCTCAAGGCTGCAATGTCGATGTTGTACCTGCCCAGCTCTCTCCCAATCAGCGCTGTTCGTCTCTCTGGACCCGACGCGCCGTCTCTGTCAAGTAGGGTGCGTACATTCCAAGTTCCAATTGTTAAGGGAATATGGTTTACTCTTTTAGCTTTGCTTGTTTTATCTTTCTTTGTATGTCGACCGCAGTTTAGGGTACCCACCAACCGCGGCTAGCTGGTTAGGTAGTGATGAAGCAGACAATGTTTAGGACACCTTTTCTAGCCCCTTCCTCATGCTATGGAGGTGAGCAGTGTGTTCCTATAGAGGGCTGCTCAGTCGCTCAGGGGGCTGCCGAATCCCACTGCTGCTCCGGTCAGTAGAAGACGACCATATGGCCTGAGCCGCCTGTGTGCAGGTCTGCGACTACGGCTGCCAGCGTACCCACGCCTGCCACTTTGCCGCTCGCCCATCACCACAGGGCTTGAAGGTGATATGTGACGTTGGATGAAGAATGACTTGCGCGATGACTTGGATTAAAGTGAGGAAGAGTTGCGCAATTCGTCGACCTCACTCTCTCGCCTGAGTCCATCTGAGTCCAGTGGCAAGACAAGTCGAGACGATTGGAGACGAATACAGGTGCAGTGGATGACCAGGGCGCTCTACGTGCCTTGCCGTGCTCATTACGTTCCACAACGCTTTGCAGGTAAACGCCGTCTTGCCCGTTGAATCAGTAATGATTTCTTCCGTGCAGTCTGCCGAATCCTGTCTTCACATGCTGGGTAGGCATACCCTAATTTACCTCTTGGTTTGACACCAAATCGGATACCCATGCCTGGTTTAGCCAGCCTCTCACAGCTGTTGCCCAGGGGGTGGCCGCTGTCGCATGCTGACAGCTACTAGGAGCCACAGGCACGAGCTGGGTGTCAGACTTGGACCAGTGGGGGATGGGTCCTGAAAGGACATGAGAGCCATCCTTACCAAAGGTGCTACCAATGCCTGACACCCCGTACCCCCCTCAATTCCATCATACCACCAAGTGATGGCACTGAAAGAATACTGAAGCTCCAACTCCAGACAGAGGCAGGCCCAGTTAGTATTATAAGCGTTTACGCCCCAACACTAACTGCAGCATCAGAATCTAAAGACAAGTTCTATGACGACCTTAGCAAAGAAGTCAGTGAAACACCAGTGAAAAAACATCTTTTTATCCTGGGGGATTTCAATGCCAGGGTTTGCTCCGACCACGAATCTTGGCCTTCATGTCTAGGACAGTTTGGCGTTGGGAAGATCAGTGACAATGGACAACGTCTCTTGGACTTCTGCAGCCACCATAATCTGTGCGTGATCAACACCTTCTTTGACACGAAACCTCAACACAAGGTGTCATGGAGGCACCCCAGATCAAAGAACTGGCACCAACTCGACCTGGTGCTCACTAAACGCAGCAACCTCAGCAATGTACGGCTGACTCGCAGCTATCATAGTGCTGACTGCGACACCGACCATTCACTCGTCTCCAGCAAGGTGAAGATAAAGCCCAAGAGAATCTACAGAAGCAGAACAGAAGGAAGACCACGCATTGACACCAGCGGCACCCAAAATAAAGAGAAGGTCAACAAATTCATGCAGTCTCTAGCAGATACTCTGCCTGGCCCCACCGTGAGATGGAGTCATTTTTGCGACACCATCTACAATACAGCACTATCAACATTTGGCAAGAAGCAAACTAAGTCAACCGACTGGTTTGAAGCACACTCTGAAGAGATGCTCCCAGTCCTGGAGATAAAGAGACATGCATTCTCAATGTATAAAACATCACCTTCAGAGAAAACACTGCAGGCAGTGCGAACGGCCAGAAATAGAGTACAACAGATGGCAAGAAGATGTGCGAACAGGTACTGGCTACAGCTCTCTGCTCAAATTCAAACTTGTGCAGACACTGGAAATATAAGTAAGAGGAATGTACGATCGCATCAAGCAAGCTGTCGGTCCATCAAAAAATAATATGGCCCCTTTACGATCAACTGAGGGGGTAATCATAAAAGATCGAGCGAAACAAATGGATCGCTGGGTAGAACACTACTCAGAGCTATACTCAGTGGATAACACTGTCAGCGAAGAAGCTCTTGAAGCCATCGATCAACAGTCCGCCATGCATGCCTTGGATAACGAACCTTGCCTCACAGAAATCAGCGAAGCACTAGACTCTCTCAAATCAGGCAAAGCACCTGGAAAAGATAGTATACCACCTGAATTTTTAAAATGTAGCAAAGAAACAATCATCCCAGAACTGTATGCAATATTTCAGCTCTGCTGGAAAGAAAAATCAGTACCACAAGATATGAAAGACGCAAACATCCTTACACTTTATAAAAACAAAGGCGACAGAAGCGACTGCAACAACTATCGTGGCATTTCCCTACTCAGCATTACAGACAAGATTTTTGCCAGAGTAATCCTTAAAAGATTACACATTCTTGCTGAAAGAATCTACCCCGAATCGCAGTGCGGATTTAGACCCAACAGGTCCACCATCGATATGATTTTCTCACTCCGGCAGCTCCAAGAAAAGTGCAGAGAACAAGAGGAAGCCATTATATATTGCCTTCATCGACCTCACAAAGGCATTTGACCTCGTGAGCAGAAGCGGCCTTTTTAAGGTCCTTGAAAAGGTTGGATGTCCACCCACTTCTTACTCTGAATTTTCCC